>JAEOAE010004034.1:0-30765 GCA_036365155.1 Meriones psammophilus | reverse complement strand
TTGAAAGTGTTCTGGTATCCTTTCATTGAAACGGGTTTTTAAGTGCTCTGTAGTCATTTCATTTTTAAGTGTTCTGCGTCCTTTCGAAGTGGGGTTTTAGTGTTCTGGTGTCCTTTCGTTGAAGTGGTTTTTAAGGGTTTTTAAATATTCTGGTGTCCATTCGTTGGAGCGAGGTTTAAGTGCTCTAGGGTCGCTTTTAGTTGGAAGCGGGTTTTTGAGTGCTCTGGAGTCATTTCTTTGGAAGCAGGTTTTTAAGTGTTCAGGGGCCATTTTGATGGAAGCATTTTTTAGAGTGCTCTGGAGTCATTTCTGCTGGAAGGGGTTTTAGAGTACTCTGGAATCATTTCGTTGAAGCAGGTTTTTATGTGCTCTGAGTCATTTCGTTGTGTAAGCGGGTTTTATAAGTGCTCTGGAGTCATTTCGTTGGAAGCGGGTTTTAGAGTGCTCTGAATCATTTCTTTGAAGCTCATTTTTAGTGCTCTCTGAGTCATTTCATTGGAAGCACTTTTTAAGTATTCTTCTGTCCTTTCGTTGGCGGCGCTTTTTTAAGTGCTCGGGTTCATTTCTTTGAAGCAGGATTTTAAGTGCTCTGGAATCATTTCATTGAACCGGTTTTTAGAGTGCTGTGGAGTAATTTCGTTGGAAGAGGTTTTTAAGTGTTCTGGAGTCATTTTGTTGGAGGCGGATTATTAAGTGTTCTAGTATCCTTTCAAAAGCGGTTTTTAAGTGCTTTGGAGTCATTTCTTTGGAAGCAAGGTTTTAAGTGCTCTGAGTCATTTCATTGAAGCAGTTTTGTAAGTGTTCTGGTATCCTTTGGTTGGAAGTGGGTTTTAAGTGCTCTGAATCATTTAGTTGTAAGGGTTTTTTTTGGTGTTCTGAGATGCTTTCGTTTTGCCGGTTGTTAAGTTCTTAAAGTCATTTCGCTGGAAGCTAGTATTTATGTGTTCTGGGTCCTTTCGTTGGAAGTGGGTTTTTAAGTGCTCTGGAGTCATTTCGTTGGAGGCGGTTTTTAGTGCTCTGCAGTCATTTCATTGGAAGCGGGTTTTTAAGTGCTCTGGAGTCAATTCGCTGGAAGCGGGTTTTTAAGTGCTCAGGAGTCAGTTCATTGGAAGCGGGTTTTTAAGCTCTCTGGAGTCATTTCGTTGGTTTTTAAGCTGTTTTTTAAGAGCTTTTAAAGGCTCTGAGTCATTTCGCTGGAGGCGGGTTTTTAAGTGTTCTAGTATCCTTTCATTGAAGCAGATATTTAAGTGCTCTGGAGTCATTTCATTGGAAGCACGTTTTTAAGTGCTCTAGAGTCATTTGGTTTAAAGCAGGTTTTAGAGTGCTCTGAGTCATTTCATTGGAAGCGTATTTTAAGTTCTCTGAGTCATTTTGTTGGAAGCGGGTTTTTACGTGCTGTGAATCATTTTGTTGAAGGGGGTTTTTAAGTGCTCTGATTAATTTTGTTTGAAGCAGGTTTTTAAATCTTCTGGTGTCCATTCGTTAGAAGAGGGGTTTAAGTGCTCCAGGGTCGCTTCTTTGGAAGCAGGTTTTTAAATGCTCTGGAGTCATTTCATGCTTGGAAGCGGATTTTATGTGCTCTGAGGTCATTTCGTTGGAAATGGGTTTTTAAATGCTCTGGGGTCATTTTGTTTGAAGCGGTTTTTAAGTGCTCTGAGGTCATTTCACAGCGGTTTTTAAGTGCTCTGAGTCATTTTTGGAAGTGGGTTTTTAGTGTTCTGGAGTCATTTCGTTGAAAGCGGGTTTTTAAGTGCTCTGGGGTCATTTCGTTGGAAGGGGTTTTTAAGTGCTCTGAGTCATTTCGCAGAAGCGGTTTTTAGAGTGCTCTGGAATCATTTTGTTGGAAGCGGGTTTTTAAGTGATCTGAGTCATTTCGTTGAAGGGGGTTTTAGAGTGCTCTGAATCATTTCTTTGGAAGCACGGTTTTAAGTGCTCTGAGTCATTTTCTTTGAAGCGGTTTTTAAGTGCTCTGAGTAAATTTCGTTGGAGGCGGGTTTTTAAGTGCTCTGGGTTTATTTCAAGGAAGCAGGTTTTTAAGTGCTCTGGAATCATTTCATTGGAAGCAGGTTTTTAAGTGCTCTGAGTCATTTTTAAGTGGAAGCGGTTTTTTAAGTGCTCTGGAGTCATTTCGTTGGAGGCGGGTTTTTAAGTGTTCTAGTATCCTTTCTTTGGAAGTGGGTTTTTAAGTGTTCTGGAGTCATTTTTTGGAAGCGGGTTTTAAGTGGCTGGAGTCATTTCATTGGAAGCGGGTTTTAAGTGCTCTGAGTCATTTCGGAGTGAAACTGGGTTTTTAAGTGCTCTGGAGTCATTTAGTTGTAAGCGGGTTTTAAGTGTCTGGGTCATTTCGTTTTAAGCGGGTTTTTAAGTGCTCTGAAGTCATTTCTTGCAGGTTTGAAGCTAGTTTTTATGTGTTCTGGAGTCCTTTCGTTGGAAGTGGGTTTTAAAGTCATTTCTTCTGGTATCCATTCATTGGAAGCGGGTTTTTAAGTGCTCTGGAGTCATTTTGTTGGAAGCGGATTTTAAGTGCTCTGGAGTCATTTCGTTGGAAGCAGGTTTTTAAGTGTTCTGGTGTCCTTTCGCTGGAAGTGGGTTTTTAAGTGCTCTGGAGTCATTTTATTGGAAGCGGGTTTTTAAGTGCTCTGGAGTCATTTTGTTGGAAGCGGTTTTTTAGTGTTCTGGAGTCCTTTCATTGGAAGCGGTTTTTAGTGCTCTGGAGTCATTTCTTTGGAAGCGGGTTTTTAAGTGCTTCTGGAGTCATTTCATTGGAAGCAGGTTTTAAGTGCTCTGGAGTCATTTCGTTGGAAGCGGGTTTTTACGTGCTGTGGATTCATTTTGTTGAAGGGGGTTTTTAAGTGCTCTGAGTAATTTTGTTTGGAGCAGGTTTTTAAATGTTCTGGTGTCCATTCGTTGGAAGCAATTTAAGTGCTCTGAGGTCATTTCTTTGGAAGCAGATTTTTAAATGCTCTGGAGTCATTTCGTTGGAAGCGGGTTTTTTGTGCTCTGAGGTCATTTTGTTGGAAGCGGGTTTTAAGTGTTCTGGAGTCATTTCTTTGGAAGCAAGGTTTTAAAGTGCTCTGGAGTCATTTCATTGGAAGCTGGTTTTTAAGTGCTCTGAGTCATTTCTTTGGAGCGGGGGTTTTAAGTGCTCTGAGTCATTTCCTTGGAAGCGGTTTTTAAGTGTTCTGGTATCCTTTCGTTGGAAGAGGGTTTTTAATTGCTCTGGAGTCATTTCTTTGGAAGCAGTTTTTAAGTGCTCTGGGGTCATTTTGTTGGAAGCGGGTTTTTTAAGTGCTCTGAGTCATTTCGCTGGAAGCGGGTTTTTAAGTGCTCTGGAGTCATTTCGTTGGAAGCGGGTTTTAAGTGCTCTGGAGTCATTTCGTTGGAAGCCGGTTTTTAAGTGCTCTGAGTCATTTTGTCCTTTCTTTGGAAGCGGGTTTTAAGTGCTCTGGAGTCATTTTGTTGGAAGCGGTTTTTAAATGCTCTGGATTCATTTTGTTGGAAGGGGGGTTTTTAAATGCTCTGAGTAATTTTGTTTGAAGCGGTTTTTAAATGTTCTGGTTTCCATTTCCATTTTGTTGGAAGCGGTTTTTAAATGCTCTGGGGTCATTTCATTTGAAGCAGGTTTTTAAGTGCTCTGGGGTCATTTAGTTGGAAGGGGTTTTTATGTGCTCTGAGGTCATTTTGTAATGGAAGCGAGGTCATTTTTTTTTGCTCTGGAGTCATTTCGTTGAAAGCGGGTTTTTAAGTGCTCTGGAGTCATTTCGTGGAAGCGGGTTTTAAGTGCTCTGGAGTCATTTTGTTGGAAGGGGTTTTTAAGTGCTCTGAGTCATTTTGTTTGGAGCGGGTTTTTAAGTGCTTCTGAGTCCATTTTGTTTGAAGCGGGTTTTAAATGTTCTGAGTCCATTTTTGGAAGCGGGATTTTAAATGCTCTGAGTCATTTTGTTGTTGAAGCAGGTTTTAAATGCTCTGGAGTCATTTTGTTGGAAGCGGGTTTTAGAGTGCTCTGAGTCATTTCTTGATTGGAAGCTCTGGAGTTTTTAAAGTGCTCTGGAGTCATTTCGTTGGAAGTGGGTTTTTAGTTGCTCTGATTTCATTTCTTTGAAGCAACGCTTTAAGTGCTCTGAGTCATTTCGTTGGAAGCGGGTTTTAAGTGTTCTGTCCTTTCGCTGGAGCGGGTTTTTGATTGCTCTGGGTCATTTCTGTTGGAAGCAGGTTTTTAAGTCTCTGGGGTCATTTCGCTGGAAGCCTTTTGTTGGAAGGGTTTTAGAGTGCTCTGAGTCATTTCTTTGGAAGCGGGTTTTAGAGTGCTCTGGAGTCATTTCTTTGGAAGCGGTTTTTTAGTGCTCTGGAGTCATTTCGCTTTGAAGCAAGTTTTTAAGTGCTCTGGAGTCATTTCGTTGGAAGTGGTTTTAAGTGCTCTGGAGTCATTTTGTTGGAAGCGGGTTTTAAATGCTCTTTTTTTTTTTTTAATTGCTCTGAGAATTTTCATTGGAAGCCGGTTTTTAAGTGCTCTTTCATTTTGTTGGATTTTAGAGTTCTGGAGTCATTTCCTTTGGTTTTTTAAGTGCTCTGAGTCATTTCTTTGAAGCGGTTTTTTAGTGTTCTGGGATCCTTTTTGTGGAAGGGGGTTTTTAAGTGCTCTGGACTCCATTTGTTGAAGCTAGGTTTTTAAATGTTCTGGTGTCCTTTGTTGGAAGCATGTTTTAGGTGGTCTGAGTCATTTCATTGGAAGCGGTTTTTTTTAAAGTGCTCTGAGTCATTTTGTTGGAAGCGGGTTTTTAAGTGCTCTGAGTCATTTCATTGGAAGCAGTTTTTAAGTGTTCTGGAGTCCTTTCGCTGAAAGTGGGTTTTTAAGTTCTCTGTTTTTAAAGTGCTCTGGAGTCAATTCATTGTCGGTTTTTAAGTGCTCTGGAGTCATTTCGTTGAAGGGGTTTTTAAGCCTCTGAGTCATTTCTTGGAAGCTGTTTTTAAGAGCTCTGGAGTCATTTCTGGTGGCGGGTTTTTAAGTGTTCTAGTATCCTTTCGTTGGAAGCAGATTTTTAAGTCCCTGAGTCATTTCTTTGCAAGCGGGTTTTTAAGTGCTCTGGAGTCATTTCGCTGTAAGCGTGTTTTAGAGTGCTCTGATTCATTTCATGGAAGCTGTTTTTAAGTGCTCTGAGTCATTTCGCTGGGAGCGGATTTTACGTGCTGTGGATTCATTTTGTTGAAGGGGGTTTTTAAGTGCTCTGAGTAATTTTGTTTGAAGCAGGTTTTTAAATGTTCTGGTGTCCATTCGCTGGAAGCGGCTTGAAGTGCTCTAGGTCGCTTTGTTGGAAGCAGGTTTTTAAATGCTCTGAGTCATTTGGTTGGAAGCGGTTTTTATGTGCTCTGAGGTCATTTCGCAGGAAGCTTGTTTTTAAGTGTTCTGGGGTCATTTCGCTGAAGCGTGTCTTTAAGTGCTCTGTGGTCATTTCAATGGAAACGGTTTTTTAAGTGCTCTGAGTCATTTCGCTGGAAGTGGGTTTTTCAGTGATCTGGAGTCATTTCGCTTGGAAGCGGTTTTTAAGTTCTCTGAGTCATTTCTTTGAAGCGGGTTTTGATTGCTCTGGAGTCATTTCATTGGAAGCGGGTTTTAGAGTGCTCTGAATCATTTCGTTGAATCGGGTTTTAGATTGCCCTGAGTCATTTCTTTGGAAGCGCTGCTTTTAAGTGCTCTGGAGTGATTTCGCTTTGGAAGTGCGCTTTTTAAGTATTCTCCTGTCCTTTCGCTGGAAGCGGGTTTTTAAGTGCTTAGGGTTCATTTCGCTGGAAGCAGGTTTTTAAGTGCTCTGCAGTCATTTCGCTGGAAGCGGTTTTTAAGTGCTCTGAGTCATTTCATTGAGGCAGATTGTTAAGTGTTCTAGTATCCATTCATTGGAAGCGGGTTTTTAAGTGCTCTGAGTCATTTTGTTTGAAGCGGTTTGTACGTGTTCTGGTATCCTTTTGTTGGCAGTGGGTTTTTAAGTGCTCTGGAGTAATTTCGCTGAAAGCGTTTTTTTTTTTTTTTAATTGCTGTGGAGTGATTTCATTTTAAGCGGGTTTTAAGTGCTCTGGAGTCATTTCGCTGTAAGCGGGTTTTCAGTATTCTGGGATCCTTTCGCTGGAAGCGGGTTCTTAAGTGCTCTAACTTCATTTCTTTGGAAGCTAGTATTTATGTGTTCTGGTGTCCTTTCATTGGAAGTGGGTTTTAAGTGGTCTGGTATTCTTACGCTGGAAGCGGGTTTTTACGTGCTCTGAGTCATTTTGTTGGAAGCGTGTTTTTAAGTGCTCTGGAGTCATTTCACAGCGAGTTTTTAAGTGTTGTGGTGTCCCCCTTCGTTGGAAATGGGTTTTAAAGTGCTCTGGGGTCATATTATTGAATTGGTTTTTTATGTGCTCTGGAGTCATTTCGCTGGAAGCGGGTTTTAAGTGCTCTGGAGTAAATTCATTGAAGCGGTTTTTAAGTGCTCTGAGTCATTTCAGAGGAAGCGGTTTTCAAGCTCTCTGAGTCATTTCGTTGAAGCTGTTTTTAAGAGCTCTGAGTCATTTCGTTGGAGGCGGGTTTTAAGTGTTCTAGTATCCTTTCGCTGGAAGCGGATTTTTAAGTGCTCTGAGTCATTTTGTTGAAGCAGGTTTTTAAGTGCTTTGAGTCATTTCTTTGAAGCAAGGTTTTAAGTGCTCTGGAATCATTTTGTTGGACGCTGGTTTTTAAGTGTTCTGGTGTCCTTTCTTTGAAGCGGTTTTTAAGTGCTCTGAGTCATTTCATTGAAGCAGTTTTGTAAGTGTTCTGGTATCCTTTCGTTGGAAGTGGGTTTTTAAGTGCTCTGAGTCATTTAGTTGTAAGCGGGTATTTAAGTGTTCTGGGATGCTTTCGCTTTTGCCGGTTGTCAAGTGCTCGAAAGTCATTTCGCTGGAAGCTAGTATTTATGTGTTTTGGTGTCCTTTCATTGAAAGTGGGTTGTTAAGTCTTCTGGTATCCTTTCGCTGGAAGCAGGTTTTTAAGTGCTCTGAGTCATTTCTTTGGAAGCGGGTTTTTAGTGCTCTGAGTCATTTCTTTGGAAGCTGGTTTGTAAGTGCTTTGGAGTCATTTCTTTGGAAGTGGGGATGTAAGTACTCTGGATTCATTTCGTTGGAAAAGGTTTTTATGTGCACTGAGTTCATTTTTTTGGAAGCGGGTTTTTAAGTGTTCTGGTATCCTTTTGTTGGAAGCGGTTTTTAAGTGCTCTGAGTCATTTTGTAGGAAGCGTGTTTTTAAGTGCTCTGGAGTCATTTTCACAGCGAGTTTTTAAGTGTTCTGGTGTCCCTTCGTTGGAAGTGGGTTTTAAAGTGCTCTGGGGTCATATTATTGGAAGTGGGTTTTTAAGTGCTCTGGAGTCATTTCCTTGAAGAAGGTTTTTAGTGCTCTGGAATCATTTCGCTGGAGCGGATTTTTAAGTGATCTGGTGTCCTTTTGTTGGAAGCGGTTTTAGAGTGCTCTGAGTCATTTCGCTGGAAGCGGTTTTTTAAGTGCTCTGAGTCATTTCGCTGAAAGTAGGTTTTTCTTTGCTCTGGAGTCCTTTCGTTGGAGCGGTTTTTTTAAGTTCTTGAGTCATTTCTTTGGAAGCGGGTTTTTGATTGCTCTGGAGTCATTTTGTTGGAAGCGGTTTTTGAGTGCTCTGGAGTCATTTCCTTGGAAGAAGGTTTTTAGTGCTCTGAATCATTTCACAGTTTAATTTTTAAGTATGATGATACTGGTGTATCATTTTTAAGTGATGATGATATAATGATCTGGTGTCCTTTTGTTGGAAGCGGATTTTAGAGTGCTCTGGAGTCATTTCGTTGGAAAAGGTTTTTAAGTGCTCTGAGTCATTTCGCTGGAAGTGGGTTTTTCAGTGCTCTGGAGTCCTTTCACTTGGAAGCGGTTTTTAAGTTCTCTGAGTCATTTCTTGAAAGCGGGTTTTTGATTGCTCTGGAGTCATTTTGTTGGAAGCAGGTTTTTGAGTGCTCTGAGTCATTTCTTTGGAAGCGGGTTTTTAAGTGCTCTGGGGTCATTTCTTTGAAGCGGGTTTTAGAGTGCTCTGAGTCATTTAGTTGGAAGCGGTTTTTTAAGTGCTCTGGAGTAAATCTGCTCAAAGCAGATTTTTAAGTGCTCTGAGTCATTTCGTTGGAAGCGGTATTTTAAGTGCTCTAGAGTCATTTCGCTGGAAGCGGTTTTTAGGTGCTGTGGATTCATTTCGCTTGGAAGGGGGTTTTAAGTGCTCTGAGTAATTTTGTTTGAAGCAGGTTTTTAAATGTTCTGGTGTCCATTCGTTGGAAGCAGGGTTTAAGTGCTCTAGGGTCGCTTTCGCTGGAAGAGGTTTTTAAATGCTCTGGAGTCATTTCGTTGGAGCGGTTTTTCAAGTTCTCTTGAGTCATTTCCTTGAAGCGGGTTTTGATTGCTCTGGAGTCATTTTGTTGGAAGCGGTTTTTAAGTGCTCTGGGGCCATTTCACAGCTAGCATGTTTTAGAGTGTTCTTGAGTCATTTCGCTGGAAGCGGGTTTTAGAGTGCTCTGAATCATTTCGCTGGAAGCTTGTTTTAGAGTGCTCTGAATCCTTTCGCTGGAAGCGGTATTTTAAGTGCTCTGGAGTCATTTCGCTGGAAGCGGTTTTTATGCGTGCTGTGGATTCATTTCGCTGGAAGGGGTTTAGAGTGCTCTGAGTCATTTCGCTGAAGCGGTTTTTTAAGTGCTCCTGAGTCATTTCATTGGAAGCGGTTTTTAAGTGCTCTGAGTAATTTTATTTGAAGCAGGTTTTTAAATGTTCTGGTGTCCATTCGCTGGAAGGGGTTGAAGTGCTCTAGGGTCGCTTCGCTTGGAAGCAGGTTTTTAAATGCTCTGTAGTCATTTCGTTGGAAGCGGTTTTTATGTGCTCTGAGGTCATTTCGCTGTAAGCAGGTTTTTAAGTGCTCTGTGGTCATATTATTGGAAGTGGGTTTTTAAGTGCTCTGGAGTCATTTCCTTGGAAGAAGGTTTTAGTGCTCTGAATCATTTCGTTGGAAGCAGATTTTTAAGTGATCTGGTGTCCTTTTTTGGAAGCAGGTTTTAGAGTGCTCTGAGTCATTTCTTGCTGGAAGTGGTTTTTAAGTGTTCTGAGTCATTTCACTGGAAGGGTTTTTAAGTGCTCTGGAGTAAATTCGTTGGAAGGATTTTTAAGTGCTCTGGAGTCATTTCACAAGCTGTTTTTAAGAGTTCTGAGTCATTTCGTTGAGGCGGGTTTTTACGTGTTCTAGTATCCTTTCGTTGGAAGCAGATTTTTAAGTGCTCTGGAGTCATTTCGCTGGAAGCGGTTTTTAAGTGCTCTGAGTCATTTCGCTGGAAGCGGGTTTTAGAGTGCCCTGATTCATTTCGTTGGAAACGGTATTTTAAGTGCTCTGAGTCATTTCGTTGGAAGCAGGTTTTTAAGTGCTTTGAGTCATTTCTTTGGAAACAAGGTTATAAGTGCTCTGGAGTCATTTTGTTGGAAGCGTGATTTTAAGTGCTCTGAGTCATTTCTTTGAAGCAGGTTTTTAAGTGTTCTGGTGTCCTTTCACAGTTTTTTTTTAGTGCTCTGGGGTCATATTATTGGAAGTGGGTTTTAAGTGCTCTGAGTCATTTCGTTGGAAGCGGTTTTTAAGTGCTCTGAGTCATTTCATTGGAAGCGGGTTTTAGAGTGCCCTGATTCATTTCGCTGGAAGAGGTATTTTAAGTGCTCTGAGTCATTTCGTTGGAAGCAGGTTTTAAGTGCTTTGAGTCATTTCTTTGGAAACAAGGTTTTAAGTGCTCTGGAGTCATTTTGTTGGAAGCGTGATTTTAAGTGCTCTGAGTCATTTCTTTGGAAGCAGGTTTTTTAAGTGTTCTGGTGTCCTTTCGTTGGAAGTGGGTTTTTAAGTGCTTTGGGGTCATATTATTGGAAGTGGGTTTTTTAAGTGCTCTGGAGTCTTTTCGTTTGAAGGGGGTTTTTAAGTGCTCTGGAGTCACTTCATTGGAAGCGGTTTTTAAGTGCTCTGGAGTCATTTCGCTGGAAGCGGTATTTTAAGTGCTCTGAGTCATTTCGCTGGAAGCGGTTTTTAAGTGCTGTGGATTCATTTCCTTGAAGGGGTTTTTAAGTGCTCTGAGTAATTTTGTTTGAAGCAGGTTTTAAATGTTCTGGTGTCCATTCTTTGGAAGCGGGGTTGAAGTGCTCTAGGGTCGCTTTCGCTGGAAGCAGGTTTTAAATATTCTGGAGTCATTTCATTGGAAGCGGTTTTTATGTGCTCTGAGGTCATTTCATTGGAAGCGAGTTTTTAAGTATTCTGGGGTCATTTCACAGCGTGTTTTTTAAGTGCTCTGTGTTCATTTCATTCTGGCGGTTTTTTAAGTGCTCTTCAGTCATTTCGTTGGAAGTGGGTTTTTCAGTGCTCTGAGTCATTTCGTTGGAAGCGGTTTTTTAAGTTCTCTGAGTCATTTCTTTGGAAGTGTTTTTGATTGCTCTGGAGTCATTTTGTTGGAAGCGTGTTTTTGAGTGCTCTGGAGTCATTTCTTTGGAAGTGGGTTTTTAAGTGCTCTGGGGTCATTTCGCTGGATACGGGTTTTAGAGTGCTCTGAGTCATTTCCTTGAAAGCAGTATTTTAAGTGCTCTGAGTCATTTCATTGCAAGCAGGTTTTTAAGTGCTTTGAGTCATTTCTTTGGAAGCAAGTTTTTAAGTGCTCTAGAGTCATTTTGTTGGACGCTGGTTTTTAAGTGTTCTGGTGTCCTTTCTTTGGAAGCGGGTTTTTAAGTGCTCTGAGTCATTTCATTGGAAGCGGGTTTGTAAGTATTCTGGTATTCTTTCGTTGGAAGTGGGTTTTAATTGCTCTGGAGTCATTTAGTTGTAAGCGGGTATTTAAGTGTTCTGGGATGCTTTCGCTTTTGCTGGTTGTTAAGTGCCTCGAAAGTCATTTCGCTTGGAAGCTAGTATTTATGTGTTCTGGTGTCCTTTCGTTGGAAGTGGGTTTTTAAGTCTTCTGGTATCCTTTCATTGGAAGCCGGTTTTTAAGTGCTCTGAGTCATTTCTTTGGAAGCGGGTTTTAGTGCTCTGAGTCATTTCGTTGGAAGCGGGTTTGTAAGTGCTCTGGAGTCATTTCGCTGGAAGTGGGGATGTATGTACTGATTCATTTCGTTGGAAAAGGTTTTTTATGTGCACTGAGGTCATTTTTTTGGAAGCGCTTTTTTTGTTCTGGTATCCTTTCGTTGGAAGCGGTTTTAAGTGCTCTGGAGTCATTTTGTTGGAAGCGTGATTTTAAGTGCTCTGGAGTCACTTCATTGGAAGCGGTTTTTAAGTGCTCTGAGTCATTTCGCTCAAAGCGGGTTATTAGTGCTCTGGAATCATTTCGCTGGAAGCGGATTTTTAAGTGATCTGGTGTCCTTTTGTTGGAAGCGGTTTTAGAGTGCTCAGGAGTCATTTCGCTTGGAAGCGGGTTTTAAGTGCTCTGGAGTAAATTCTTTGAATGCAGGTTTTTAAGTGCTCGAGTCATTTCATTGGAAGCGGTATTTTAAGTGCTCTATAGTCATTTCGCTGGAAGCGGATTTTAGTGCTCTGGAATCATTTCGCTGGAAGCAGTTTTTAAGTGCTCTGGATTCATTTCCTTGAAAGGGGTTTTTAAGTGCTCCTGAGTAATTTTGTTTGAAGCAGGTTTTTAAATGTTCTGGTGTCCATTCGCTGGAAGGGGTAGAAGTGCTCTAGGGTCGCTTTGCTGGAAGCAGGTTTTAAATCTTCTGAGTCATTTCATTGAATCGGGTTTTAGAGTGCTCTGAGTCATTTCGTTGGATGCGGTATTTTAAGTGCTCAGTAGTCATTTCATTGGAAGCAGGTTTTTAAGTGCTTTGAGTCATTTCTTTGGAAGCAAGTTTTAAGTGCTCTGGAGTCATTTTGTTGGACGGGTTTTTAAGTGTTCTGGTGTCCTTTCTTTGAAGCGGGTTTTTAAGTGCTCTGAGTCATTTCATTGGCGGTTTGTAAGTATTCTGGTATTCTTTCGTTGGAAGTGGTTTTAAGTGCTCTGGAGTCATTTAGTTGTAAGCGGTATTTAAGTGTTCTGGGATGCTTTCGCTTTGCCGGGTTGTTAAGTGTTCGAAAGTCATTTCGCTGGAAGCTCGATTTATGTGTTCTGGTGTCCTTTCGCTGGAAGTGGGTTTTTAAGTCTTCTGGTATCCTTTCGCTGGAAGCGGGTTTTTAAGTGTTCTGGTATCCTTTCGCTGGAAGCAGGTTTTTAAGTGTTCTGAGTCATTTTTTGGAAGCGGTTTTAGTGCTCTGAGTCATTTCTGCTGGAAGCGGGTTTGTAAGTGCTCTGGAGTCATTTCGCTGGAAGTGAGGAAGTAAGTCCTCTGGATTCATTTCGTTGAAAAGGTTTTTTATGTGCACTGAGTTCATTTTTTTGGAAGCGGTTTTTAAGTGTTCTGGTATCCTTTCGCAAGCGGGTTTTAAGTGCTCTGAGTCATTTTGTAGGAAGCGTGATTTTAAGTGCTCTGATTCATTTCTTTGGAAGCAGGTTTTTAAGTGTTCTGGTGTCCTTTGTTGAAGTGGCTTTTTATATGCTCTGGGGTCATATTATTGGAAGTGGGCTTTTAAGTGCTCTGGAGTCATTTCGTTGGAAACGGTTTTTAAGTGCTCTGGAGTCACTTTTTGGAAGCGGTTTTTAAGTGCTCTGGAGTCATTTCGCTCAAAGCAGGTATTTAGTGCTCTGGAATCATTTTGTTGGAAGCGGATTTTTAAGTGATCTGCGTCCTTTTGTTGGAAGCGGGTTTTAGAGTGCTCGGGAGTCATTTCGTGGAAGCTGGTTTTTAAGTGCTCTGGAGTAAATTCTTTGGATGCAGGTTTTTAAGTGCTCTGGAGTCATTTCGCTGGAAGCGGTATTTTAAGTGCTCTGAGTCATTTCGTTGGAAGCGGATTTTACGTGCTGTGGATTCATTTCCTTGAAGGGGGTTTTTAACTGCTCCTGAGTAATTTTGTTTGAAGCAGGTTTTTAAATGTTCTGGTGTCCATTCGCTGGAAGCGGGGTTGAAGTGCTCTAGGGTCGCTTTCGCTGGAAGCAGGTTTTTAAATATTCTGAGTCATTTCATTGAAACGGTTTTTATGTGCTCTGAGGTCATTTCATTGGAAGCGCTTTGTAAGTGTTCTGGGGTCATTTCGCTGGAAGCGTGTTTTTAAGTGCTCTGTGGTCATTCTTTGACGCGGTTTTTTAAGTGCTCTGAGTCATTTCGCTGGAAGTGGGTTTTTCAGTGCTCTGATTCATTTCAGCGGTTTTTTAGGTTCTCTAGAGTTATTTCTTTGAAGCGGGTTTTGTTTACTCTGGAGTCATTTTGTTGGAAGCGGGTTTTAGAGTGCCCTGAGTCATTTCTTTGAAGCGCTGCTTTTAAGTGCTCTGGAGTCATTTCGTTGAGGCAGATTATTAAGTGTTCTAGTATCCTTTCGCTGTAAGCGGTTTTTAAGTGCTCGAGTCATTTTGTTGGAAGCGGCTTTTTACGTGCTCTGAGTCATTTCCTTGGAAGCAAGGTTTTAAGTGCTCTGGAATCATTTTGTTGGACGCGGTTTTTAAGTGTTCTGATGTCCTTTCTTTGAAGCGGGTTTTAAGTGCTCTGAGTCATTTCGCTTGAAGCGGTTTGTAAGTGTTCTGGTATCCTTTCGCTGGAAGTGGGTTTTTAAGTGCTCTGGAGTAATTAGTTGGAAGCGTTTTTTTTTTTTTTAATTGCTGTGGAGTGATTTCATTTTAAGCGAGTTTTTAAGTGCTCTGGAGTCATTTCGCTGCAAGTGGGTTTTTCAGTGCTCTGAATCATTTTGTTGGAAGCGGTTTTTAAGTTCTCTGAGTCATTTCTTTGAAGCGGTTATTTGATTGCTCTGGAGTCATTTCTTTGGAAGCGGTTTTTAAGTGCTCTGGGGTCATTTCGCTGGAAGCGGGTTTTAGAGTGCTCTGAGTCATTTCTTTGAAGCGGGTTTTTACGTGCTCTGAGTCATTTCTTTGGAAGCAAGGTTTTAAGTGCTCTGAGTCATTTCGCTGGACGCTGGTTTTTAAGTGTTCTGATGTCCTTTCTTTGAAGCGGGTTTTTAAGTGCTCTGAGTCATGTCGCTTGAAGCAGGTTTGTAAGTGTTCTGGTATCCTTTCGTTGGAAGTGGGTTTTTAAGTGCCCTGAGTCATTTCGCTTTTGCGGTTTTTCAGTATTCTGGGATCCTTTCGCTGGAAGCGGTTCTTAAGTGCTCTAACTTCATTTCGCTGGAAGCTAGTATTTATGTGTTCTGGTGTCCTTTCATTGAAGTGGGTTTTTAGTTGGTCTGGTATCCTTTCGCTGTAAGCGGTTTTTAAGTGCTCGGAGTCATTTTGTTGGAAGCATGTTTTTATTGCACTGAAGTCATTTCGCTGGAAGCAAGTTTTTAAGTGTTCTGGTGTCCTTTCGTTGGAAGTGGGTTTTAAAGTGCTCTGGGGTCATATTATTGGAAATGGGTTTTTAAGTGCTCTGAATCGCTTTTGTTGGAAGCGGATTTTTAAGTGATCTGGTGTCCTTTTGTTGGAAGCGGGTTTTAGAGTGCTCTGGAGTCATTTCGTTGGAAGCGGTTTTAGAGTGCTCTGGAGTCATTTCGCTGGAAGCGGTTTTAGAGTGCTCTGGAGTCATTTCGTTAGAAGAGGTTTTTAAGCTCTCTGAGTCATTTTTTTGGAAGCGGGTTTTTATGTGCTGTGGATTCATTTCGTTGGAAGGGGGTTTTGAAGTGCTCCTGAGTAATTTTGTTTGAAGCAGGTTTTTAAATGTTCTGGTGTCCATTCATTGGAAGCAGGGTTTAAGTGCTCTGGGGTCGTTTCATTGAAGCAGGTTTTTAAATGCTCTGGAATCATTTTTGGAAGCAGGTTTTTATGTGCTCTGAGGTCATTTCCTTGGAAGCGTGTTTTTAAGTGCTCTGTGTTCATTTTGTTGGAAGCGGTTTTTTTAAGTGCTCTGAGTCATTTCGTTGGAAGTGGGTTTTTCAGTGCTCTGATTCATTTCGTTGGAAGTGGGTTTTTGAGGGCTCTGGAGTCATTTCTTTGGAAGCGGTTTTTACGTGCTGTGGATTCATTTCGTTGGAAGGGGGTTTTTTGAGTGCTCCTGAGTAATTTTGTTTGAAGCAGGTTTTTAAATGTTCTGGTGTCCATTCTTTGAAGCAGGGTTTAAGTGCTCTAGGGTCGCTTTCATTGGAAGCAGGTTTTTAAATGCTCTGGAATCACTTTGTTGGAAGCGGGTTTTATGTGTGTTCTGAGGTCATTTCGTTGGAAGTGGGTTTTATGTGCTCTGAGTTCATTTCTGCAGAAGCGTGTTTTTAAGTGCTCTCTGGTCATTTCGTTGGAAGCAGATTTTTAAGTGCTCTGGATTCATTTCGTGGGAAGCAATTTTTTAAGTTCTCTGAGTCATTTCGTTGGAAGAGGTTTTTTGATTGCTCTGGAGACATTTTGTCGGAAGCGTTTGAGTTTGAGTGCTCTGAGTAATTTTTTTGGAAGCAGGTTTTTAAGTACTCTGGGTCATTTCATTGGAAGCGGGTTTTAGAGTGCTCTGAGTCATTTCTTTGGAAGGGGTTTTAGAGTGCTCTGGAGTCATTTCTTTGGAAGCGGGTTTTAGAGTGCTCTGAATCATTTCACAGCGGTTTTTAGAGTGCTCTGAAGTCATTTCTGCTGAGTCATTTCGGTTTTTTTTGTGCTCTGGAGTCATTTCGCTTGAAGGGGTTTTAAGGGTGCTCTGAGTAATTTTATTTGAAGGGGGTTTTTAAATGTTCTGGTGTCCATTCGTTGGAAGAAGGGTTGAAGTGCTTTAGGGTCGTTTCATTGGAAGCAGGTTTTAAATGCTCTGTAGTCATTTCTCCTTTTAAGTGTTCTGGAGACATTTCGTTTGAAGGGGTTTTAGAGTGCTCTGAGTCATTTCTTTGTTGGAAGCAGGTTTTTAAGTGCTCTGAGTCATTTCCTTGCAAGCGCTTTTTAAAGGTTTCTCCTTTCCTGCTCTGGAATCATTTTTAGTGCTTTCATTTCATTGGAAGCAGGTTTTAAGTGCTCTGGAGTGATTTCATTGAAGCGGGTTTTTAGTGCTCTGGAGTCATTTTTGATTGCTCTGGAGTCATTTTTTTGTTGGAAGTTTTTTGAGTGCTCTGGAGTCATTTTGTTGGAAGCGTGTTTTTGAGTGCTTTGGAGTCATTTTGTTGGAAGTGGGTTTTTGAGTGCTTTGGAGTCATTTTTGCTCAAGTGGTTTTTATGTGCTCTGAGGTCATTTCGTTGGAAGCAGGTTTTTAAGTGCTCTGGAGTCATTTCATTGAGGCGGGTTTTTATGTGCTCGAAACCATTTCTTTGGAAGCGGGTTTTTAAGTGCACTGTGGTCATTTCATTGAAGTGGTTTTTTTAAGTGCTCTGAATCATTTCGCTGGAAGCGGGTTTTTAAGTGATCTGGTGTCCTTTTGTTGGAAGCGGGTTTTAGAGTGCTCTGAGTCATTTCTTTGAAGCAGGTTTTTAAGTCCTCTGAGTGATTTCCTTGCAAGCGCCTTTTAAGTATTCTCCTTTCCTTTCATTGGAAGCGGGTTTTTAAGTGCTCTGGTTCATTTTGTTGGAAGCAGGTTTTTAAGTGCTATGGAGTCATTTCATTGGAAGAGGGTTTTTAGTGCTCTGGAATCATTTCGTTGGAAGCGGGTTTTTAAGTGATCTGGTGTCATTTCGCTGGAAGCGGGTTTTAGAGTGCTCTGGAGTCATTTCGCTGGAAGCGGTTTTTTTAAGGGCTCTGGAGTCGCTTCGCTGGAAGCAGGTTTTTACGTGCTCTGATTCATTTCGTTGGAAGGTGGTTTTTAAGTGCTCCTGAGTAATTTTTTTTGAAGCGGGTTTTTAAATATTCTGGTGTCCATTCGCTGGAAGAGGGTTTAAGTGCTCTAGGGTCGCTTTCTGCTTGGAAGCAGGTTTTTAAATGCTCTGTAGTCATTTAGTTGGAAGGTGGTTTTATGTGCTCTGAGGTCATTTCGTTGGAAGCGGTTTTTATGTACTCTGTGGTCATTTCATTGAAGCGGTTTTTAAGTGCTCTGGGTCATTTTGTTGGAAGTGGATTTTTCAGGGCTGGGAGTCTTTTTGGAAAATGCTTTGGAGTCTCTGAGTCATTTGGAAAGCGGTTTTTGAGTGCTCTGAGGTCATTTCTTTGGAAGCGGGTTTTAGAGTGCTCTGGAGTCATTTCATTGGAAGGGGGTTTTGAGTGCTCTGGGTCATTTTGGAAGTGGTTTTAAGTGCTGAGTCATTTCATTGGAAGGGGTTTTAGAGTGCTCTGTAGTCATTTTTAAGTCAACCATTTCATTGGTTTTTTAAGTGCTCTGAGTCATTTCATTGGAAGCAGGTTTTTAAGTGCTCTGAGTCATTTCGCTGGAAGGGGTTTTAAGTGCTCTGAGTCATTTCATTGGAAGCGGTTTTTTAAGTGCTGTGGAGTCATTTTTGAAGCTGTGGGTTTTTAAGTGCTCTGAGTCATTTCGTTGGAAGTGGGTTTTTCAGTGTTCTGGGATCCTTTCGCTGGAAGCAGGTTTTTAATTGTTCTCTAACCTCATTTCGCTGGAAGCGGTTTTTAAGTGCTCTGAGTCATTTCAATGGAAGCGGTTTTTAAGTGCTCTGGAGTCATTTCATTGGAAGCGGGTTTTTAAGTGCTCTGAGTCATTTCGTTGGAAGCGGTTTTTTATTGCTCTGAGTCATTTTGTTGGAAGCGGGTTTTTGAGTGCTCTGGAGTCATTTTGTTGGAAGCGGGTTTTTTGAGTGCTTGAGTCATTTTGTTGGAAGTGGGTTTTTTAGTGCTTTGAGTCATTTTTTTGGAAGTGGTTTTTAAGTGCTCTGAGGTCATTTCGTTGGAAGCAGGTTTTAAGTGCTCTGTGCTCTGGAGTCATTTCATTGAAGCGGGTTTTTATGTGCTCTGAAACCATTTCTTTGGAAGCGGGTTTTTAAGTGCACTGTGGTCATTTCATTGGAAGTGGTTTTTAAGTGCTCTGGAATCATTTCGCTGGAAGCGGGTTTTTAAGTGATCTGGTGTCCTTTTGTTGGAAGCGGGTTTTAGAGTGCTCTGGAGTCATTTCTTTGGAAGCAGGTTTTTAAGTCCTCTGGAGTCATTTCCTGTGCAAGCGCCTTTTTAAGTGTTCTCCTTTCCTTTCATTGGAAGCAGGCTTTTAAGTGCTCTGGTTCATTTTGTTGGAAGCAGGTTTTTAAGTGCTATGGAGTCATTTCATTGGAAGAGGGTTTTTAGTGCTCTGGAATCATTTCGTTGGAAGCGGGTTTTTAAGTGATCTGGTGTCATTTCGTTGGAAGCGGGTTTTAGAGTGCTCTGGAGTCATTTTGTTGGAAGCGGTTTTTTAAGGGCTCTGAGTCGTTTTTTTGGAAGCAGGTTTTTACGTGCTCTGGATTCATTTTGTTGGAAGGTGGTTTTTAAGTGCTCTGAGTAATTTTTTTTTGGAAGGGTTTTTAAATATTCTGGTGTCCATTCGTTGGAAGAAGGGTTTTAAGTGCTCTAGGTCGCTTCGTTGGAAGCAGGTTTTTAAATGCTCTGGAGTCATTTAGTTGGAAGCGGGTTTTTATGTGCTCTGAGGTCATTTCGTTGGAAGCGGGTTTTTATGTACTCTGTGGTCATTTCATTGGAAGCGGTTTTTAAGTGCTGGAATCATTTTGTTGGAAGTGGGGTTTTTTAAGGGCTCTGGAGTCATTTCGTTGGTTTTTAAGTGCTCTGGAGTCATTTTTTGAAGCAGGTTTTTGAGTGCTCTGAGTCATTTTTGGAAGCGGGTTTTGAGTGCTCTGGAGTCATTTTTGGAAGGGGTTTTTGAGTGCTCTGGAGTCATTTTGTTGGAAGCGGGTTTTGAGTGCTCTGGAGTCATTTCATTGGAAGGGGGTTTTAAGTGCTCTGGAGTCATTTCGTTGGAAGCGGGTTTTTAAGTGCTCTGTAACATTTCATTGGAAGCGGGGTTTGGAGTCATTTCTCTGAGAGGTTTTATTTCATCATTTGAAGCAGGTTTTAAGTGCTCTGGAGTCATTTCTTTGAAGTGGGTTTTTAGTGCTCTGGAGTTTTTTAAGTTGCTTTTAAGTCATTTCTTGAGTGGAGTCATTTCATTGGAAGCAGGTTTTTAAGTGTTCTGGGATCCTTTCGTTGGAAGCAGGTTTTTAAGTGCTCTGGAGTCATTTTGTTGGAAGCGGGTTTTTAAGTTGCTCTGGAGTCATTTCGGGTTTTTTGCGGGTTTTAAGTCCTTTGAGTCATTTCACTTTGTTGGAAGTGGTTTTTTCAGTGTTCTGGGATCCCATCGCTTGGAAGCTCTGGTTTTTGGAGTGCTCTGGGGTCATTTCATTTTCGTTGCTAACGGTTTTATATGTTCTGGAGTCATTTTTTGGAAGCGGTTTTTAAGTGCTCTGAGTCATTTCGCTGGAAGCGGGTTTTTAAGTGCTCTGGAGTCATTTTGTGGAAGTGGTTTTTAGTGTTCTTGTTTATTTCGTTGGAAGGGGTTTTAGAGTGCTCTGAGTCATTTTGTTGGAAGCGGGATTTTAATTGCTCTGGAGTCATTTCGTTGAGTTTTTATTTCTGAGTCATTTTCGTTGGAAGTGGTTTTAAGTGCTCTTTTTTCGTTGGAGTGCTTTTAAGTGCTCTGAGTCATTTCTTTGAAGCGGGTTTTTAAGTGCTCTGGAGTCATTTCGTTGGAAGCGGTTTTTAAGTGCTCTGAGGTCATTTCTTTGGAAGCGGTTTTTTAGTGCTCTGAGTCATTTTTTGGAAGCGGTTTTTAAGTGTTCTGGTGTCCTTTCTTTGGAAGCGGGTTTTTTAAGTGCTCTGGATTTTCATTGGAAGTGGTTTTAAGTGCTTCTGGAGTCATTTTAAGTGCTCTGGAGTTGGAAGTTGGGGTTTTTAAGTGTTCTGGAGTCATTTTGTTGGAAGCGGGTTTTTAAGTGCTCTGGAGTCATTTTTTTGGAAGCAGGTTTTTAAGTGTTCTGGTCCTTTCGTTGGAAGTCATTTTAAATGTTCTTGGAATTTTGTTGGGTTTTTTTTAAGTGCTCTGAGTCATTTTGTTTGAAGCGGGTTTTTAAGTGCTCTGGAGTCATTTCTTGGAAGCAGGTTTTTAAGTGTTCTGGTGTCCTTTCATTGGAAGTGGGTTTTAAAGTCCTCTGGGGTCATTTTATTGGAAGTTTGTTTTTAAGTGCTCTGGAGTCATTTCCTTGGAAGAAGGTTTTTAGTGCTCTGAGTCATTTCGCTGAAAGCGGGTTTTTAGTGCTCTGAATCATTTCATTGGAAGCGGATTTTTAAGTGCTCTGGTGTCCTTTTGTTGGAAGTGGGTTTTAGAGTGCTCTGGAGTCATTTCGTTGGAAGAGGGTTTTAAGTGCTCTGAGTCATTTTCGCTGGAAGGGTTTTAGAGTGCTCTGGAGTCATTTCGTTGGAAGCGGTATTTTAAGTGCTCTGGAGTCATTTTGTTGGAAGCGGGTTTTTACGTGCTGTGGATTCATTTCGTTGGAAGGGGGTTTTGAAGTGCTCCTGAGTAATTTTGTTTGAAGCAGGTTTTTAAATATTCTGGTGTCCATTCTTTGGAAGCAGGGTTTAAGTGCTCTAGGGTCGTTTCGTTGGAAGCAGGTTTTTAAATTCTCTGAAATCATTTCTTTGGAAGCGGGTTTTTATGTGCTCTGAGGTCATTTCGTTGGAAGCGGGTTTTTATGTGCTCTGAGTTCATTTCTTTGGAAGCGTGTTTTTAAGTGCTCTGTGGTCATTTCGTTGGAAGCAGTTTTTTAAGTTCTCTGGAGTCATTTCGTTGGAAGAGGGTTTTTGATTGCTCTGGAGTCATTTTGTTGGAAGCATGTTTTTGAGTGCTCTGGAGTCATTTCTTTGGAAGCGGGTTTTTAAGTACTCTTGGGTCATTTCATTGGAAGCGGGTTTTAGAGTGCTCCGGAGTCATTTCTTTGGAGCGGGTTTTAGAGTGCTCTGGAATCATTTCCCTGGAAGCGGGTTTTAGAGTGCTCTGGAATCCTTTCGTTGGAAGTGGTATTTTAAGTGCTGTGGAGTAATTTCGTTGGAAGCGGTTTTTACGTGCTATGGATTCATTTCGTTGGAAGGGGGTTTTTCAGTGCTCTGGATTCATTTCGTTGGAAGCGGTTTTTTAAGTTCTCTGGAGTCATTTCGTTGGAAGGGGGTTTTTGAGTGCTCTGGAGTCATTTTGTTGGAACCGTGTTTCTGAGTGCTCTGTAGTCATTTCTTTGGAAGCGGGTTTTTAAGTACTCTTGAGTCATTTCATTGGAAGCGGGTTTTAGAGTGCTCTGGAGTCATTTCGTTGGAAGAGGGTTTTTAAGCTCTCTGGAGTCATTTCGTTGGAAGCTGTTTTTTAAGAGCTCTGTAGTCATTTCGTTGGAAGCGGGTTTTAGAGGGCTCTGGACTCATTTCGTTGGAAGCGGTATTTTAAGTGCTCTGGAGTTATTTTGTTGGAAGCGGGTTTTTACGTGCTGTGGATTCATTTCGTTGGAAGGGGGTTTTTAAGTGCTCTGGAGTCATTTCGTTGGAAGCCGGTTTTAGAGTGCTCTGGAGTCATTTCGTTGGAAGCGGTATTTTAAGTGCTCTGGAGTCATTTTGTTGGAAGCGGGTTTTTACGTGCTGTGGATTCATTTCGTTGGAAGGGGGTTTTGAAGTGCTCCTGAGTAATTTTGTTTGAAGCAGGTTTTTAAATGTTCTGGTGTCCATTCTTTGGAAGCAGGGTTTTAAGTGCTCTAGGGTCGTTTTTGGAAGCAGGTTTTTAAATTCTCTGAAATCATTTCTTTGGAAGCGGTTTTTATGTGCTCTGAGGTCATTTCATTTTGTTGGAAGCGGTTTTTATGTGCTCTGAGTTCATTTCTTTGGTCAGTGGGTTTTTCAGTGTTCTGGAGTCATTTCTTTGGAAGCGGTTTTTAAGTTCTCTGAGTCATTTCGTTGGAAGAGGGTTTTGATTGCTCTGGAGTCATTTTGTTGGAAGCGTGTTTTTGAGTGCTCTGGAGTCATTTCTTTGGAAGCGGGTTTTTAAGTGCTCTTGGGTCACTTCATTGGAAGCGGGTTTTAGAGTGCTCTGAGTCATTTCTTTGGAGCGGTTTTAGAGTGCTCTGAATCATTTCCTTTGAAGCGGGTTTTAGAGTGCTTGGAATCGGTTTTTAAGTGCTCTGAGTCATTTTGTTGGCGGTATTTTAAGTGCTCTGGAGTAATTTCGTTGGAAGCGGTTTTTACGTGCTATGGATTCATTTCGTTGGAAGGGGGTTGGAAGGGGGTTTTTCAGTGCTCTGGATTCATTTCGTTGGAAGCGGTTTTTTAAGTTCTCTGGAGTCATTTCGTTGGAAGCGGGTTTTTGATTGCTCTGGAGTCATTTTGTTGGAACCGTGTTTCTGAGTGCTCTGGAATCATTTCTTTGGAAGCAGGTTTTTAAGTACTCTTGAGTCATTTCATTGGAAGCAGGTTTTAGAGTGCTGGAGTCATTTCTTTGGAAGCGGGTTTTAGAGTTCTCTGGTATCATTTCGTTGGAAGCGGGTTTTAGAGTGCTCTGGAATCTTTTCGTTGGAAGCGGTATTTTAAGTGCTATGGAGTCATTTCGTTGGAAGCGGTTTTTACGTGCTATGGATTCATTTCGTTGGAAGGGGGTTTTAGAGTGCTCAGGAATCATTTCATTGGAAGCAGTTTTTTAAGTGTTCTGGAGACATTTCGTTTGAAGGGGGTTTTAGAGTGCTCTGGAGTCATTTCTTTGGAAGCGCGTTTTTAAGTGCTCTGGAGTCATTTCCTTGCAAGCGCGTTTTTAAGTATTCTCCTTTCCTTTCGTTGGAAGCGCATTTTTAAGTGCTCTGGAATCATTTCGTTGGAAGCGGGTTTTTGATTGCTCTGGAGTCATTTTGTTGGAAGCGGGTTTTTGAGTGCTCTGGAGTCATTTCTTTGGAAGCGGGTTTTTAAGTGCTCTGCGGTCATTTCGTTGGAAGCGGTTTTTTATGTGCGCTGAGGTCATTTTTTTGGAAGCGGGTTTTTAAGTGTTCTGGTATCCTTTCGTTGGAAGCGGATTTTTAAGTGCTCTGGAATCATTTTGTTGGAAGCAGGTTTTTAAGTGCTTTGAATTCATTTCGTTGGAATCGGGTTTTTAAGTGTTCTGATGTCCTTTCATTTGAAGTGATTTTTTAAGTGCTCTGGGGTAATTTTGTTGGAAGCGGGTTTTTATGTGCTCTGAGGCCATTTCGTTGGAAGCGGGTTTTTAAGTGCTCTGTGGTCATTTCATTAGAAGTGGTTTTTTAAGTGCTCTGGAATCATTTCGTTGGAAGCGGGTTTTTAAGTGATCTGGTGTCCTTTTGTTGGAAGCGGGTTTTAGAGTGCTCTGGAGTCATTTCTTTGGAAGCAGGTTTTTAAGTGCTCAGGAGTCATTTCCTTGGAAGCAGGTTTTAGAGTGCTCTGGAATCATTTCGTTGGAAGCGGGTTTTTAAGTGTTCTGGAGACATTTCGTTGGAAGGGGGTTTTAGAGGGCTCTGGAGTCATTTCTTTGGAAGCACGTTTTTAAGTGCTCTGGAGTCATTTCCTTGCAAGCACTTTTTTAAATATTCTCCTTTCCTTTCGTTGGAAGCACGCTTTTTGTGCTCGGTTCATTTCGTTGGAAGCAAGTTTTTAAGTGCTCTGGAGTCATTTCATTGAAGCGGGTTTTTAGTGCTCTGGAATCATTTCACTGAAGCAGGTTTTTAAGTGATCTGGTGTCCTTTTGTTAAAAGCGGTTTTTAGAGTGCTCTGAGTCATTTCTTTGAAGCAGGTTTTTAAATGCTCTGTAGTCATTTAGTTGGAAGCGGGTTTTATGTGCTCTGAGGTCATTTCGCTCAAAGCGGTTTTTATGTCCTCTGTGGTCATTTCATTGAAAGCGGTTTTTAAGTGCTCTGGAATCATTTTGTTGGAAGTCGGTTTTTCAGGGCTCTGGAGTCTTTTCGTTGAAAGTGGTTTTTAAGTGCTCTGAGTCATTTCGTTGGAAGCAGGTTTTGAGAACTCTGAGTCATTTCGTTGTAAGCGGGTTTCTGCGTGCTCTGGAGTCATTTCGTTGGAAGGGGGTTTTGAGTGCTCTGCTGTCATTTTGTTGGAAGCAGGTTTTTAAGTGCTCTGTAGTCATTTCATTGGAAGCGGTTTTTAAGTGCTCTGGAGTCATTTAGTTGGAAGTGGGTTTTTAAGTACTCTGGAGTCATTTCATTGGAAGCGGTTTTTAAGTGCTCTGGACTCATTTCATTGGAAGCAGGTTTGTAAGTGTTCTGGTATCCTTTCGTTGGAAGTGGGTTTTAAGGGCTCTGAGTAATTTCGTTGGAGCGCGTTTTTAATTGCTGTGGAGTGATTTCGCTTTTAAGCGGGTTTTTAAGTGCTCTGGAGTCATTTCATTGTAAGCGGTTTTTTCAGTATTCTGGGATCCTTTCGTTGGAAGCAGGTTCTTAAGTGCTCTAATTTCATTTCGTTGGAAGCTAGTATTTATATGTTCTGGTGTCCTTTCTTTGAAGTGGGTTTTTAAGTGTTCTGGTATCCTTTCGTTGGAAGCGGGTTTTTAAGTGCTCTTGAGTCATTTCGCTGGAAGCGGGTTTTTAAGTGCTCTGAGTCACTTCGTTGGAAGTGGATTTTTATTGCTCTGGAGTCATTTCGTTGGAAGCATGTTTGTAAGTGCTCTGGAGTCATTTCGTTGGAAGTGGGGATGTAAGTACTCTGGATTCATTTCTTTGGAAACGGTTTTTTATGTGCGCTGAGGTCATTTTTTTGGAAGCGGGTTTTAAGTGTTCTAGTATCCTTTCATTGGAAGCGGGTTTTAAGTGCTATGGAGTCATTTTGTTGGAAGCGGGTTTTTAAGTGCTCTGGAATCATTTCGTTGGAATTGGGTTTTTAAGTGTTCTGCTATCCTTTCGTTGTAAAGTGGGTTTTTAAGTGCTCTGGAGTAATTTTGATGGAAGCAGGTTTATAAGTGCTCTGAGTCATTTCGTTTGAAGCGGGTTTTAGAGTGCTCTGGAGTCCTTTCATTGGAAGCGGTATTTTACGTGCTCTGGCGTCATTTTGTTGGAAGCGGGTTTTTAAGTGCTCTGAGTAATTTGGTTTGAAGCAGGTTTTTAAATGTTCTGGTGTCCATTCGTTGGAAGCAATGTTTAAGTGCTCTAGGGTCGTTTCGTTGGAAGCAGGTTTTTAAATGCTCTGTAGTCATTTCGTCGGAAGTGGGTTTTAAGTCCTCTGGGGTCATTTCTTTGAAGTGGGTTTTTATGTGCTCTGAGGCCATTTTGTTGGAAGCGGTTTTTAAGTGCTCTGGAGTCATTTCTTTGAATCGGGTATTTGAGTGCTCTGGAGTCATTTCATTGGAAGTGGTTTTTGAGTGCTCTGGAGTCATTTCATTGGAGGCAGATTATTAAGTGTTCTAGTATCCTTTCGTTGGAAGCGGGTTTTAAGTGCTCTGAGTCATTTCGTTGGAAGCAGGTTTATACGTGCTCTGGAGTCATTTCTTTGGAAGCAAGGTTTTAAGTGCTCTGGAGTCTTTTCGTTGGAAGCGGGTTTTTAAGTGTTCTGGTATTTTTTCGTTGGAAGTGGGTTTTTAAGTGCTCTGGGGTCATATCGTTGGAAGCGGGTTTTTCAGTGCTCTGTGGTCATTTCATTGGAAGTGGTTTTTTAAGTGCTCTGGAGTCATTTCGTTGGAAGTGGCTTTTTCAGTGCTCTGGAGTCATTTCATTGGAAGCGGTTTTTTAAGTGCTCTTCAGTCATTTTGTTGGAAGCGTGTTTTTGAGTGCTTTGGAGTCATTTTGTTGGAAGTGGGTTTTTCAGTGCTCTGGAGTCATTTCGTTCGAAGTGGTTTTTAAGTGCTCTGAGTCGCTTTGTTGGAAGCGGGTTTTTATGAGCTCTGAGGTCATTTCGTTGGAAGCGGGTTTTTAATTGCTCTGGGGTCATTTCTTTGGAAGCGAGTTTTTATGTGCTCTGAGGCCATTTCGTTGGAAGCGGGTTTGTAAGTGATCTGGTGTCCTTTTGTTGGAAGGGGGTTTTAGAGTGCTCTGGAGTCATTTCTTTGGATGCGGTTTTTTAAGTGCTCTAGAGTAAATTCGTTGGAAGCGGGTTTTTCATTGCTCTGGAGTCCTTTCGTTGGAAGCGGTTTTAGAGTTTTCTGGAATCATTTCGTGGAGACAGCGGGTTTTTTTAAGTGTTCTGGAGACATTTCGTTGGAAGGGGGTTTTAGAGTGCTCTGAGTCATTTATTTGGAAGAGTGCTGAGGTTTTTTTGGAGTCCTTTTTCAGTGTTCTGAGTCATTTCCTTGCAAGAAGCGTTTTCATTTTTAGTATTCTCTTTCCTTTCATTGGAAGCACGTTTAAGTGCTCTGGAGTCATTTTTGTTGGAAGCGTGTTTTTAAGTGCTCTGGAGTCATTTCTGTTGGAAGCTGTTTTTAAGAGCTCTGGAGTCATTTCTTTGGAGGCAGGTTTTTAAGTGTTCAAGTGTCTGAATCCTTTCGTTGGAAACGGGTTTTTAAGTGCTTTGGAGTCATTTCGTTGGAAGCGGTTTTTAAGTGCTCTGGAGTCATTTCGCTGGAAGCGGTTTTTGAGTGCTCTGCAGACATTTTTCGTTGGAAGCGGTATTTTAAGGGCTCTGAGTCATTTCATTGAAAGCAGGTTTTTACGTGCTCTGGATTCATTTCGTTGGAAGGTGGTTTTTAAGTGCTCTGAGTAATTTTTTTTGAAGCGGATTTTTAAATATTCTGGTGTCCATTCTTTGGAAGAAGGGTTTAAGTACTCTAGGTCGCTTTGTTTGAAGCAGGTTTTTAAATGCCCTGTAGTTTCGTTTCTGCTGGAATTTCATTAGAAGGTTTTTAAGTGCTCTGAATCATTTTGTTGGAAGTGGGTTTTTCAGGGCTCTGGAGTCTTTTCGTTGGAAGCATTTTTTAAGTGCTCTGTTGGAAGTGGTTTTTAAGTGCTCTGGAGTCATTTTGTTGGTCATTTCCGCAGGGTTTTGAGTGCTCTGGAGTCATTTTGCTTGAAGCGGGTTTTGAGTGCTTTGGAGTCATTTCGTTGGAAGGGGGTTTTTGAGTGCTCTGGTGTCATTTCTTTGGAAGCGGGTTTTTTTTTTGGAAGTGCTCTGAGGTCATTTTTTTTGGAAGCGGGTTTTTATGTGCTCTGAGAGTCATTTAGTTTTTAAGTGGGTTTTTTGGAAGCGGGCTTTGAGTCATTTTTCATTGGAAGCGGTTTTTAATTGCTCTGGGGTCATTTTGTTGGAGGCGGTTTTTATGTGCTCTGAGGTCATTTCATTGGAGGCGGGTTTTTAAGTGATCTGTGTCCTTTTGTTGGAAGCGGGTTTTAGAGTGCTCTGGAAGTCATTTCTTTGGAAGCGGGTTTTTAAGTGCTCTGGAGTCAATTGTTGGAAGCGGGTTTTAAGTGCTCTGGAGTCCTTTCGTTTGGAAGCGGTTTTTAGAGTTTTCTGAATCATTTCGTTGGAAGCGGGTTTTAAGTGTTCTGGAGACATTTCATTTGGAAGCGGGTTTTTAAGTGTTCTGGAGACATTTCGTTGGAAGGGGTTTTAGAGGGCTCTGGAGTCATTTCTTTGAAGCACGTTTTTAAGTGCTCTGAGTCATTTCCTTGCAAGCACTTTTTAAATATTCTCCTTTCCTTTCGTTGGAAGCACGTTTTTATGTGCTCGGTTCATTTCGTTGGAAGCAAGTTTTTAAGTGCTCTGAGTCATTTCATTGGAAGCGGTTTTTAGTGCTCTGGAATCATTTCGCTGGAAGCAGGTTTTTAAGTGATCTGGTGTCCTTTTGTTAAAAGCGGTTTTTAGAGTGCTCTGGAGTCATTTCTTTGGAAGCAGGTTTTTAAATGCTCTGTAGTCATTTAGTTGGAAGCGGGTTTTTATGTGCTCTGAGGTCATTTCGCTCAAAGCGGTTTTTATGTCCTCTGTGGTCATTTCATTGAAGCGGTTTTAAAGTGCTCTGGAATCATTTTGTTGGAAGTCGGTTTTTCAGGGCTCTGGAGTCTTTTCGTTGAAAGTGGTTTTTAAGTGCTCTGAGTCATTTCGTTGGAAGCAGGTTTTGAGAACTCTGAGTCATTTCGCTGTAAGCGGTTTTCTAAATGCTCTGGAGTCATTTCGTTGGAAGGGGTTTTTGAGTGCTCTGCTGTCATTTTGTTGGAAGCAGGTTTTTAAGTGCTCTGTAGTCATTTCATTGGAAGCGGTTTTTAAGTGCTCTGGAGTCATTTAGTTGGAAGTGGGTTTTTAAGTACTCTGAGTCATTTCATTGGAAGCGGGTTTTTAAGTGCTCTGGACTCATTTCATTGGAAGCAGGTTTGTAAGTGTTCTGGTATCCTTTCGTTGGAAGTGGGTTTTAAAGGCTCTGGAGTAATTTCACAGCGTTTTTAATTGCTGTGGAGTGATTTCGTTTTAAGCTGGTTTTTAAGTGCTCTGGAGTCATTTCATTGTAAGCGGTTTTTTTCAGTATTCTGGGATCCTTTCGTTGGAAGCAGGTTCTTAAGTGCTCTAATTTCATTTCGTTGGAAGCTAGTATTTATATGTTCTGGTGTCCTTTCTTTGAAGTGGGTTTTTAAGTGTTCTGGTATCCTTTCGTTGGAAGGGGTTTTAAGTGCTCTTGAGTCATTTCGTTGGAAGGGTTTTTAAGTGCTCTGAGTCACTTCGTTGGAAGTGGATTTTATTGCTCTGGAGTCATTTCATTGGAAGCATGTTTGTAAGTGCTCTGGAGTCATTTCGCTGGAAGTGGGGATGTAAGTACTCTGGATTCATTTCTTTGGAAACGGTTTTTTATGTGCGCTGAGGTCATTTTTTTGGAAGCGGGTTTTTAAGTGTTCTAGTATCCTTTCATTTTAAGCGGATTTTTAAGTGCTATGGAGTCATTTTGTTGGAAGCGGGTTTTTAAGTGCTCTGGAATCATTTCGTTGGAATTGGGTTTTTAAGTGTTCTGCTATCCTTTCGTTGTAAGTGGGTTTTTAAGTGCTCTGGAGTAATTTCGATGGAAGCAGGTTTATAAGTGCTCTGGAGTCATTTCGTTGGAAGCGGGTTTTAGAGTGCTCTGGAGTCCTTTCATTGGAAGCGGTATTTTACGTGCTCTGGCGTCATTTTGTTGGAAGCGGGTTTTTTAAGTGCTCCTGAGTAATTTGGTTTGAAGCAGGTTTTTAAATGTTCTGGTGTTTATTCGTTGGAAGCAATGTTTAAGTGCTCTAGGGTCGTTTCGTTGGAAGCAGGTTTTTAAATGCTCTGTAGTCATTTCGTCGGAAGTGGGTTTCTAAGTCCTCTGGGGTCATTTCTTTGGAAGTGGGTTTTTATGTGCTCTGAGGCCATTTTGTTGGAAGCGGTTTTTTAAGTGCTCTGGAGTCATTTCTTTGGAATCGGGTATTTGAGTGCTCTGGAGTCATTTCGTTGGAAGTGGTTTTTGAGTGCTCTGGAGTCATTTCATTGGAGGCAGATTATTAAGTGTTCTAGTATCCTTTCGTTGGAAGCGGGTTTTTAAGTGCTCTGGAGTCATTTCATTGGAAGCAGGTTTATACGTGCTCTGGAGTCATTTCTTTGGAAGCAAGGTTTTAAGTGCTCTGGAGTCTTTTCGTTGGACGCGGGTTTTTAAGTGTTCTGGTATTTTTTCGTTGGAAGTGGGTTTTTAAGTGCTCTGGGGTCATATCGTTGGAAGCGGGTTTTTCAGTGCTCTGTGGTCATTTCATTTGAAGTGGTTTTTTAAGTGCTCTGGAGTCATTTCATTGGAAGTGGCTTTTTCAGTGCTCTGGAGTCATTTCATTGGAAACGGTTTTTTAAGTGCTCTTCAGTCATTTTGTTGGAAGCGTGTTTTTGAGTGCTTTGGAGTCATTTTGTTGGAAGTGGGTTTTTCAGTGCTCTGAGTCATTTCGCTCAAGTGGTTTTTAAGTGCTCTGGAGTCGCTTTTTGGAAGCGGGTTTTTATGAGCTCTGAGGTCATTTCGTTGGAGCGGGTTTTCAATTGCTCTGGGGTCATTTCTTTGAAGCGAGTTTTTATGTGCTCTGAGGCCATTTCGCTGGAAGCGGGTTTGTAAGTGATCTGGTGTCCTTTTGTTGGAAGGGGTTTTAGAGTGCTCTGGAGTCATTTCTTTGGATGCGGTTTTTAAGTGCTCTAGAGTAAATTCGTTGGAAGCGGGTTTTTCATTGCTCTGGAGTCCTTTCGTTGGAGCGGTTTTAGAGTTTTCTGGAATCATTTCGTTGAAGCGGGTTTTTAAGTGTTCTGGAGACATTTCGTTGGAAGGGGTTTTAGAGTGCTCTGGAGTCATTTATTTGGAAGCGCGTTTTAAGTCCTCTGAGTCATTTCCTTGCAAGCGCGTTTTTAAGTATTCTCCTTTCCTTTCATTGGAAGCACGTTTAAGTGCTCTGGAGTAAATTCGTTGAAAGCGTGTTTTTAAGTGCTCTGGAGTCATTTCGTTGGAAGCTGTTTTTTAAGAGCTCTGGAGTCATTTCTTTGGAGGCAGGTTTTTAAGTGTTCAAGTATCCTTTCGTTGGAAACGGATTTTTAAGTGCTTTGGAGTCATTTCGTTGGAAGCGGGTTTTTAAGTGCTCTGGAGTCATTTCGTTGGAAGCGGGTTTTAGAGTGCTCTGCAGACATTTCGTTGGAAGCGGTATTTTAAGGGCTCTGGAGTCGTTTCGTTGGAAGCAGGTTTTTACGTGCTCTGGATTCATTTCGTTGGAAGGTGGTTTTTAAGTGCTCCTGAGTAATTTATTTTGAAGCGGATTTTTAAATATTCTGGTGTCCATTCGTTGGAAGAAGGGTTTAAGTACTCTAGGGTCGTTTTGTTGGAAGCAGGTTTTTAAATGCCCTGTAGTCATTTCGTTGGATGCGGTTTTTAAGTGCTCTGAATC
>JAEOAE010002025.1:0-16769 GCA_036365155.1 Meriones psammophilus | reverse complement strand
TGGGTGGATGTGGAAGGGAATACCACCAGGACACAAAATCAATAAATTGTAATAAACAAATAATTAAAGATGATTTCATTTTCAATCATTGATTTATTTTCTTTTTTTCATTTGAAAGAATAGTCTCAATATGAATCTCAGATCTACATGGAAGTTAGTATACATACTAGATCTGCTTACCTTGCCTTCTTAGTGCCTGCAGTATTGTTGGGCATGGTCTACCTCAATAACTCAGTTCTTTCAATGGGCTTGTTGAGAATGAATCGCTGAGTTCAAATGGTCATAGTAGGAAGGACACAGGCTATTTTCTTAACTCCAGTAATAGAAAAAAAAAATCTTTCTTCAGTTACAGTTGTTTGGCTTAAAATCCTCTCCTACAATTATAAAGAAAAATATTTTTTTTCTTTAACATTGAGTTTTTATCCTTCATCATAGTAAATCGGAGTTCTGTCCTTAGTCAACAGATAGTGAACAGTTGCCTCACAGACATAAGTACGTATACTTATGTGTCACTACTCAGTACACTCATCCCTACATTCTACTAAATCACTGAGGTTGAAACCACCTAAGCCAGGCATGGTAACACAGGCCTACAGTCATGGTGTTCAGAAATAGGAGGCAGGAACTTCAATGTTTCAATGTCATCCAACCAAATATCCAAGGTCAATGGTATAATGGGATGTCCACAAAACAAAGAGAGACTGATTGGATAAGACCAATGTCCATAGTCTTCCCTACAGCCCCAGAACATCCAGGCCATGCCAGCACCATGTGTTACCTAAGGAAATTGCCACCCTTTGCTTGCTACTGTTTCCTTTCCAAGACAGGTCAGGTCACTTCAGAGTCGGACTAATTTTGGGCATTGAAGATTAGAACACTCTTGGAAGTGGGAGAATTAGCCTCAGGAAATGGTGAGTTCCTTATTTATATATCCTATGGAAAGGGTTAAGCACAAAAACACCCACACAAGCCATACACATGGACTCAGTAAGTTTTGTTTATATACATTGGTCCATACTTATTCACATATTCTTTCTTAAGACATTGGAAGGAATGAATTTGGAACAGGGTGGAGAAAGGACAAGAATAGGGGAAATGGTGTAATATATTTGAATTAACATCTGTAAAATTAAATTTAAATAAAATTTGGCTATAGAGGGCATGGGAGTTACTAGCACTGGGTTTTATAGAAGACAGGTTCCATTTCATGAATCACAATCTAGCTAAGTATACCCTGTAAATACATCCCCATGGGATTTGATGTCCTCTTTGGCCTTTGCAGGTACGATACATAGACACGTGAATGCAAAACATCCATATAAATGAAAGACATAAAAAGCTTTAAATTGTGGCTTTCTCAGGGCTGGGGAGATGGCTTCATGTTTAGGAAAACTCACTCAGGACTTCACAAAAGATAATGCTGAATCCTATCATTCATGGACTCAGCCTCCCCATTCTTCTGACTGAGAGATCCACACACAGACTGGGGGCACTTAGAAACCTGTAACACATACATCATCCTAGGGGCTCAACACAGACCCAGGCACTTTGGGTGTTTGTTCTCTCTCTGTCCCTCTTACACACATATATACATTCATATGTGCACACATCTCCATGAACTCTACCAGCACAGTGCCCTCAACTGGCCCCATAACTCAGAAAATTGAAGATTGTGAGGTGACAGCTATTTCACCAGGTTGTCCCTCTCACCATATTCTTTTTGAAATGGGGCCATAGGGGCTGGAGAGATGTCTCAGTGCTCTTCACGAGGTCCTCAGTTCAATTTCTAGCAACCACATAGTGGCTTATAACCATTTGTATGGCTATCTGGTACATTCTTCTGGTATGCTGGCACACATGCAGGCAGAACACTGTATGTATTTATGTATGTACAAATAAATAAATAGATGGGGTCATACTTAGAACCCAGAGGGTGACACCCCCCATCTAATGATGTCATTACCTCTTAATTTTCCTCAGTCAGTTCCATTAACTGAGCACCAAGACTTCAATTACATAAGCATATTGGGCCATCTTCATTCAACTCATCATGTAACCTCTAGCCACATTCCTTAGGAGAAAACCAAGTGTGGTTGCTATTGAGGAACTGCTCTTCCCAACTAGGTATGTTCCCTTTTTACAAGCACATTCTCCTGATGAAGAGAAGGGTTAGTCTTGTCTGGGCAATTATTTGTAGCAATTCATATTTTAGTCTCAGAAGTTAAGTCCGTTAAGGAACCACCTGAATCATCCTCTGAAGATAAATGCCTCCCACCAGCTTCTGTAATGGCCTTGTACCTTGATAATCCTCCAGCTGAGTAAAAGAACCCCTGGGATGCAGATCCCTGGACATTACAGTGACTGTGGTCTAAGGAAATTACCAGGGCAACAAGAACCATCTGTGCATACACCAAAATTAAGAAATGCTGTGGAGAACCAAAAAATACTGCTTTGTTAATTGGGTCATTTCAGGGTTGGGACATGTGTTTGATATGAAATTTGGGTGCAAGAAATCACATAAAAAGACATTGAGCAAAATGTAAACCAACATGGGTAGCCACCAAGGTAGAGATAGGTCTAGAGAAAAAGAAAGTAGAAACAGATAAATTGAAGAGAGAAATCATTTCCTGTTAGCACAGGGCAGCCAACTCCTCTCTTGCTGTGTGACAGGCTTCCTTCATCTCACCTGCCCTACCCTGACTAGGGAAAGATGGAACACTAAAAGGCTTCCAACTTAGGTTTCCATGCAGGCCTCAGACTTTGGTTCAATTCTGTATCCTCTGAGTGTGTGTAGTTTCTGTAGTTTCCCTCCCTACAAGTCCCCACAGAAAAAGATGGGAACATTTGGGTCAGCTCTGCAGTCAATGGCAGTGTCTAGGGGTGGTTATTTTTGACTGTCTTCAATGCCATATGACAATGCTTTCCTGAGGAAAAGTGACACATACACACACAAACTGCCAATATTTTACTGAGGATAAACTATTTCAGAAATTGTGTTTCCAAGAGTATTAAAACCCAGCTCATATGGAAGGTCCCAGATCCATCTGTACTCAGCCCCATCACAGTCAACCACAAAACACTGTGGTCAGGCAACCTCTTGTGTCTGGGGACTGAGGAGGTACAACCCCTAGATGACAAGGCTTTGCTTCCAAGTTGCAGTTCCTGTGCTAACATGTATGGACTCCACAGTTTCTGACTGAGACAACAGAATTCTTTCCTTTGTTCCTTGCCTAACTGCCCCAGCCATAGAAATCTTCTCCTCTTGTATCCACGCCAAACTAACATGCTTTTATAAAGAAAAGGGAGTCTGACTGGACTCATCTAAACCATGTATCTCACAGGGCCGTGTGCCTAATGAGTGTTGATCTCACCGTCCATTGAAGGTGAGCTAACTCTTCTTATGAGTTCATGTTGCTATGAAAACATGTGGTGACCTTGGAAGCACATAGAAAGGAAAAAGATTGAATAGGAGCTTGCTGCATTTGCAAAGGTTTAGTCCATGATTACCATGGAGGGAAACATGAGAGCAAGCAGGCAGACATGTGGCTGGGGAAGGAGCTGACAGTTCTACATCTTGATCAGCCAGCGGCAGAGTCACCCTAGGACTGCTTGAGCATATGAGAAGCCAAAGTCCATCTTCCCACTGACACACTTCATCCCAGAAGGGCACACCAACTCTAATAAGGCCACACCTCTTAACCTTGGCACTGCCAATGTGTCAAACATTCAAATACATGAACCTGTCTGGGCCATTCTTTTTCAAACCACCCCATTGACCTTGAGCACAATGGAATCATGTGGTTTGATCTCCTTTTGGCTAGTAACCTTACAACCATGGAAGCAACCATGAATTTGCCATGTACTTTACTAACGATTTCATAAAAAGGTAAATGCCATGTGACTTCTCGGTTACTGTTGCATAGAAGAATATGGAGGCATTCATGAACTTCCTCCTGTCACTGGGCTCTCTGGGTATCACCTGATTTTTACTAAACATGTGACTCTGAGAGACCAAAGAATTTTGGGCATTGGTTTAAAGTTAAAGCACAAACCTGAAGGAAATCCAGACAGGTTCAGACAAGTCCGGCCACCTGGCCAAAGGAATGAACTTCACTACATTCTTTTCCTCCCCACTAGAGATTCCGTTGCTAGGATACTGCCTATGCATTCCTTTCTGTAACCCAGATTCTGATGCCTCTAAAGATTGACTTAAAGAGTTTTTCTTCATCATGAATTGGCTCATGTAACAGGAAGCAGGCATGTAGGCTTGATGTCAGAGAGAGTAATCCTTCTCAGTTGGTGGTGCCATTTTGTAAGAATTCAGAAATGCTGTCCTGCTGAAGTAATATGAGGTGGGCTTTGAGGGTTTACATCCCCACAGCATTTCCAGTTTCCTTCTCTGCTTCATGCCTCAAGATGATGATGTGAGTTCTTCAGCTGCTAGATCTGAAACTTGCTGTCACACGACTTTCATAGTGATCCCATATCCCTGTGGAGCCATAAGCCAAGGGAAACTTTATTGTAAAAGTTGCCTTAGATACTGTTTTTCCTCACAACAACAGAAAAGACATACTAAATACCCACAAAAAAAAAAAATACCTGGGGCCTAGGTCCTCTCCATACAGAGTTCTTGGTTGATTCATCAGTCTCTGTGGGCCCCCTGGGCCATGATTTTTTGGCTCTGTTGATCTCCTTGTGGATCTCTTGTCACCTCCAGGTCTTTCTCTCTCTGCCTTGTTTCATAAGATTCCCTGCACTCTGCCCAAAATTTGGCAATTAGTCTCAGCATCTGCTTTGATACCATGCTGACTAGAATCTTTCAGAGGACCCCATGGAGGACTCCTGTTCTATTCCCTGTCGTCTCCTACTTCCTATGTCTATCCTGTTTGCTCTTCTGAATGAGGATCAAGCCTCTTCACTAAGGTCCTTGTTGTTGTTTACCTTCTTTAGGAATCTGTGTTTTAGTATGTTTATCCTATATCATATGTCTAATATCCACTTATAAGTAAGTATTTACCATGGTGTCTTTCTGATTCTGGCTTAAATGATTTAGGATCATCTTTTTTTTTTTTTTTGTGCCCTTCATTTGCCTGAAAATGTCACGATTTTCTCATTTTTAATGGCTGAGTAATATTCCATTGTGGAAATGTACCACAATTTCTTCATCCATTCCTCTGTTGATGGAAAACCAGGGTATTTCAAGAAACTTGCTATTATGAATAAAGCTGCAATGAATATAGTTGAACAAAATGTCCTTGTTGTATGGTCGAGCATCTTTCAAATATATACCCAGGAATGGTCTAGCTGGATCTTGAGGTAACACTATTGATAATTTTCTGGGGAAATGCCAGAATGATGTCCAAAGAGGTTGGACATGTTTACATTCCTACCAGCTATGTCAGAGAGTTCTCCTTTCTCCACAACCTCTTTAGCATGTGTTCTCACTTGAGTTTTTAAACTTAGTCATTCTGATGGGTGTAAGGTGGAATCTCAGGATTGTTTTGATTTGCATTTCCTTGATGACTAAGAATGTTGAGCATTTCTTTAAGTGCTTCCCTGCCATTTGATAGTCCTCTGTTAGAATTCTCTGAGTAGCTCTGTACCCCATTTTAAAAACTGCTTTGCAAGTGAATCTCTAGTGGGGAGGAAAAGAATGTAGTGAAGCTCATTCCTTTGGCCAGGTGGCCGGACTTGTCTGAACCTGGCTGGCTTTCCTTCAGGTTTGTGCTTTAACTTTAAACCAATGCCCAAAATTCTTTGGTCTCTCAGAGTCACATGTTTAGTAAAAATCAGGTGATACCCAGAGAGCCCAGTGACAGGAGGAAGTTCATGAATGCCTCCATATTCTTCTATGCAACAGTAACCGAGAAGTCACATGGCATTTACCTTTTTATGAAATCGTTAGTAAAGAACATGGCAAATTCATGGTTGCTTCCATGGTTGTAAGGTTACTAGCCAAAAGGAGATCAAACCACATGATTCCATTGTGCTCAAGGTCAATGGGGTGGTTTGAAAAAGAATGGCCCAGACAGGTTCATGTATTTGAATGTTTGACACATTGGCAGTGCCAAGGTTAAGAGGTGTGGCCTTATTAGAGTTGGTGTGCCCTTCTGGGATGAAGTGTGTCAGTGGGAAGTTGGACTTTGGCTTCTCATATGCTCAAGCAGTCCTAGGGTGACTCTGCCGCTGGCTGATCAAGATGTAAAACTGTCAGCTCCTTCCCCAGCCACATGTCTGCCTGCTTGCTGTCTTTATATATTCTGGATATTAGCCCTCTATCAAATATAGGTTGGTGAATATCCTTTCCTTGTCTTTAGCTTGTCTTTTTGTTCTGATGACACTATCCTTTGCTTTACATGAGATTTTCAGTTTCATGATGTCCCATTTATTGACTGTTGCTCTAAGAGTCTGTGCTGTTGGTGTTCTGTTCAGGGAGTTGTCTCATTTGCCAATGAGTTCAAGGCTCTTCCCTAACTTTTCTTTGAAGAGATTTAGTGTGTCTAGTTTTATGTTGAGGACTTTCATCCAGGGGGACTATAGTTTTATGTAGGGTGAAAAGTACAGATATAGTTGCATTCTTCTACATGTAGACATCCAGCTAGACCAGCACCAATTCTTGAAGGTGATATCTTTTTTCGATTGTATGATGTTGTTTTCTTTTTCAAAATCAAGAATCTGTAGGCATGTGGGTTTATTTCGGGGTCTTCTACTAGATTCCACAGATCCACCAGTATGTTTCTATGCCAGTACCAAACCTTTTTTTTTTATTGCTGTTGCTCTATAGTACAGTTCAAAACAGGGATGGAGATAGCTCCAGGAGATCTTTTATTGATTCTATTTCACCAAAGTCTATGAGTCTGATTTGGTGTGTTTTTTTTTGTTGTTGTTTTTTTTTTTTTTTTTTTTTTTTTGACAGGGTTTTTCTTTTCTTTTTTTTTTTTTTTTTTTCAATGCAGTTTATTCAGGAATCTTGAACAATCATCTGACCCTGGGGAAAGCCAGCCCACAGTTTAAATAGCCTCTGGGTAGCCAACCCCAGCGTGCCACGTGTTGACAGGGTATTTAATCCCCTTAAGAATCATAAAACTGAGAATTGTAAAACCCTGTTTACTATTGGTTGAGCCCTAGTACACACCTTTAATCTGAGAACTATCTGTTTATTGTAAACCTATGATTATAGTGTGGTTCACCTAGCCCTAGCACAGATCTTTATTCTGCGAGGCCTCTGTATCCTGGATCTAAAAATTAAGATTATACAAAATTCAGAGAGATTCTCAGAACAAGGTTTGCAACCTCATATGGTGAATACAGAAATCAGCACTTGAATTACACAATAAACTTATGCCTACCAAAAACATAGATAAGAAACCTGTGAGATTCCAGTAACTCTTTTTTATATTTTCATATATACTGGAGATAATAATTATCATTTTACTCAGTTCATACACTGTTAAACAGCTAGTTTGTTCACCAAGTGATGAATACTTTTTAAATAGTTTTGCCTAGTATTACAGATTACTTTTTACACATACACTTAATATTCACCATTATTCCACTTATATTGCATTGAATTCTACTTTAACGACAATCTCTTTAAAACATAATCATAATATTCATGGTTCTTGATCCTAACATTAGAGTTGATTTTTATGTCTTCCAAGGTATAGAATTTTAATGCTATATTTATGCTCATCTACATATGCATATATATATATATATATATATATATATATATATATATATATATATATATAGAGAGAGAGAGAGAGAGAGAGAGAGAGAGCCTGGCTATTATGCAATATGTTGTTACTGCATTTCAAATAATTTTCATGTGTCAAGGATTTTCTAAGAGGAAGGCAATGGATACAGAGAAGTAGATAAAAGTGTATGAATTAGAATGAGGTCAATAGCTGTAGTTTATTAAGTTGAATGCTGTAGGTTCTTTTTCTAAGATCCATGACTTCACTCTCCTGGAGTACTTGGCTAGGTTTCTAAGACCAGATATGTTTTCCATTTTCTTTGTTGGGCCTTCAGTTCAACTGAAGAGGTGTTAGTTACTATCAAGATATGAGTACTGCTATGGAAACCATAGGAATAACTTGCCATGGTAATCACTGCTGTAGTTTATAGGTACAGCTTTGTAACACTGTTGGTTGTTTGCCTACATTATATGCCCACAAAAAAACATCCAGTGCTGTGAAATCTAGTCCTCATTAAGGAAGCTTTCAGGTCAAATCCAAGTTGAATTCTCTGAGGCCTGTCTCTGAACTCCATGTTGGCTTCAGAAATGGGGGCTTGCCTTCAAACTCTGGAATAGAACCAAAGGTGACAGCAGCAACCTAAGGGTTTTTCACGTACTTTGGACACTGTTCATGTGAAAGAGAATTTTTTCCATGCATGGCACTGGTGTTTTTATTACATAGTAGCCTATGTCCTCTGTGGGGAGCATTGGCAGCCCATGTGTCATAACTTTTTACAAACTATATGTATGTTTACATAGAAACATGTCTTATTAATGACATTCTTTCTACCAGGGAATAGCCTGAACTTTCTCAAGGTCACAATATCTATTCATTTTTCAGCTTTATTCATCTTTTCAAAAAGGCAACTCTTGGTTTCTCTCTTTAAATTGCATTTTCTTTAAATGCATCATAGCTCTAATCTCTTATTATTATTTAGTCCCTAGTGTTTCTTAGTAATTACAATGTTATTTTTTATTTTCTCAAGTGTTCTGTATTATTTACTTCCGTATAGAAAATTGTCTCCTGTAGCCCAGGCTTGTCTCATGCTATGTAATTGCTAATTGCCTTGAATACCAAATCCTGTGTCTACTTCCTAGTGCTGAGAAGACAGTCCTGACTCAATCCAGGATGGGCCTTACTGGTCAATGAGAAGAAAAAGTAGGCCAGTGAATGAGTCTTCCAAACATTCTGGCCTTTATTGGAGCCTTACAAATGAAGAAGGAACTGTGTAAGAACTGAGATAACTGACCAGTATTGGAGCTTTTTACTCACAGAACCAGAAGGGATAGGAAAGAAAGAGGGAGGAAGCTTTCTTGCTTTGACAGTAGTTGACATTAACAATATGAAGTGAGGTAGTCAATTATAGATGATCAATAAATGTCCTGATTGGACATTTGTGTGTTCTAGAGCACAGGTTTTCAAGAATCAGAATAAAGAACTAACCTTCTCAAGAGGAAGACGTGCCTGCACTAAATTGTATATCACATGGGGATTTGTTGTTGTTGTCGTTTTGGTTTTTTGTTTGTTTGTTTGTTTGTTTGTTTTTGCTTTTCTTCCTGGGTTGTCTGATACCTACCAGGTGAAAAGTAGCTGCAGTTTCACTGACCCCACTGTGAAGTCACACAATAACAATTTCATTTGGTTTCCTAAAATCTGTCTTTAATTGTCAGCATTTTTGGCAGCCTTCCTCCTGTGGACAGATAGTTCACTCCACTGAAAGATGAATAATGGGTTGTTCAAACTATCCACCTCGATTTCACTAGGAGGAGAAGGGGAAGTGATTCCTGAGTGCTGAAGGCAGAAGGCTAGGCTATTAGACAACAGGCACAAATCTACTGACAAAGAAATCTCCACAGATCTGGAAAAGGTGTGGCCCTGATTCTCCACATATGGACCCAAAGTTCAAGGCATGGATCCAAGGTGTCTGCGTGGAGCATAGGTTTCTCCTGAGTCAGCTTCTTCCCTAAGCCAGGTCCTCATTGCTTTTGTAATTAGCCAACATGAAATCATTCCTCCTGGGCCAGGAAGCACTATGCTTTGTCTCTTCAGTACACTGTGAGCCTAGGGGAGGTGCTCATGTCGATCAAGACTCACTGGCCAATCAGGACTTCCAGGCGAGGCCTGTAATCAGAGGAAGGGGAGGGTTTTTCCTGGCGGTTTGTTGCAGGTTCGCTTTGGAAGCTGAGCTTTCCGGGGTGTTTGGCATCCACTAATCTGAGCTCAGCTGCTGGGTCCTCTGAGGGGATTTCAGGCGATTTTAAAGTGGCAACATGGTGAGTGTGTGGCTGCCGCCTTCAACGTGGTGGTGGAGTAGGAGGCTGAGCAGCAGGAGCTGGTGTGGTTTGTCCTTCCTGTTCTGGATGGAAACCTGCAGCCATCAGCTGCTTGTGAGGTCCTTTGTCCTGGCCTTAGGAATGCTGAGCTGTCTCAGTCCCACGTGTTAGAAGTGGGATGGACTGTGAACAGACTGGATGTGGGGACCTCGGCACTGTTAAGACTGAAATCCTGGGACAAATGGCTGAGGTGCCTATTTAACAGTTCAGAGCAGAATTAGCTAGCATGTTTCTCAGCATCGCTGAGTCCCTCCCTGTTTACAGGCTGCGGCTGGCATACACTGCCCTCTAGCCCAGGGCTCGGGCCCTTAACCCAGCATCCACTTCTTTCTGTTATCTACCCAATTTGGTTACCTAATCTGTTTCCTCTATTAGTTACTGTCATAGTCTCGTGGTTTGGTGTGCCTCTCTCCTCTCCTCCCTCTCCTCCCATGGCTCAGGGATGTGTTCACCTTGTGCTCTCCCAGAAGTACTTGCTGGTGTGTGTGCCTTTCTAGGGATAATAAATTTTCTCCCCACCATACCTAGGAAGAATCATGTTATTTAATTTTTAGTTTTTCATTCATCTCTCATTTGCCACTCCTTTCTTTCAAATTCAAAGCTCCTTTAGGCTTCAGTTGTTACTGTTTGCATTTGACTGAGGGGTGATGCAGGAATTCTCAGCTGTGAGGTAGAGATGGCTGCATTGGACAGTGAGAGAGTAATGAAATGTATACATGCAGGACCATGTGACTTGTAAAATAAACGTAACCTGGGAGAGTGAAAAATTTTACTAAACTACTACTTTACCAGGCTAAGGTTCTGTCTGCCCTAGGGTAGAGCTGAGATGGTTTGTGCTGTCTGAGTCCCCTGATCTCTAATCCTCCAGTAGAGGATTTGCCAGAGTCCTGAGGCCCAAATACTTGGTCTAAGTAAATGATGATTGACTCTGGGGACGCTTCACAACCAGAAAGGAGGAACAGTACAAAGTACCTTGCAGAGTCTTTCCTAGATTCTTCTCTGGTCCTTCTATAGTGATCAATATCCAGGACAACAAGCTATGCCATGGAGATCATGGGGTTCATTGTTGCCAGTCCCAGAAAAGCTGGTCTGCTGATCTAGGCAGACTCCCTGTCATGTGTTAGAGGAGACTCTCCTCTGGGATGGATCTGTGTCATGTTTTTAATGTCTGGCATCCATTTGTGCAAATTTCATATTCTAATTGTGTAAATATCAGTTTCTTTACCCATTCTTCGGTTGAGAGGCATAGAGATTGTTTCCAGTTTCTGGTTAGTAGAAATAATGCTTCTATGAGCATGGTTGAGGGAATGTCCTTGTTGGATGGTGGAGCAACTTTCAGGTGTGTGCCCAGGAGTGGTATAGCTGGGTCTTTCCGTGTGTCTGTTCCCAGGTTTCTGAGAAAGTGCCAGATTGATTTCCAAAGTTGTTATATAAACTTGCTCCCCCACCAGCAATGGAGGAGTGTTCCCCTTTCTGCACATCCTTGCCAGCATGTTTTGCTACGTGAGGTTTTGGCCATAGTCATTCTGACAAGTGTAAGATGGAGTCTCACAGACAGTTTTGATTTGCATTTCCCTGATGAGTAAGGATGTTGAGCCCTTTTTTAAATGTTTATGCACTGTTGAGAAATCTCTATGCCTGTATCCCATTTTTAATTGGATTATTTTGTATGTTGGTGTTTAATTTCTTGATTTCTTTAATATAATTCTAGATATTAGCCCTTTGTCAGATGGAGGGTGGTGAAGACCTTTTCTCAATCTGTAGATGGCCATCTCCTCTTGTTCATAGTGTCAACTGCTTTACAAAAGCTTTTGTTCCATTTATTAATTGTACCTTTTAGAGCCTGCGCTGCAGGTGTTCTGTTCAGGAAGTGGTCTCTTAGTCCAATGAGTTCAAGAGTGTTACCCACTTTCTCCTCTTGCACATTTCAGGAATTGGGCTTTATGTTTAAGGTTTTGTTCCACTTGAACTTGAGTTTTGTGCCTGGTGAGAAATATGGATTTGTTTGCTTTTTTCTACATATGGACATGCATTTGGAGCAGCACTATTGGTTGAAGATGCTTTTTTCATTGTATGGTTTTGGATCCTTTGTCAGAAGGCAATTGTGCAAGGGTGTGTGGATTTATTTCTGGGTCTTTGATTTGATTCCATTGATCCTCCAGCCTATTTCTATGCCAGTACCATGCAGTTTTTATTATTATTACTCTTAGTATATCTTGAAGTCAGGTATGCTGATACCTCCAGTGGTTCATCTCTGGACTCGGGAATAGTCTTCCTTCTGATGAAATATGTCCAGGAGAACCCAAATGGGTTCTGGCTTTCAGATGTTGCCACACAGTAGTGGGTATTTTGATGTCAGGGCACTGGCACAGGTGACCTGAAGGTTGAGGCATGGGATTTTTTTTTGGTAACAAAAAGTATTACTTTGTAATGAAATAAGCAGGAATGCCACAATTTAAGCTATAGAAAGAACACAAAATGTTTTTGTTTTCAACTAGTAATTATATTTTATATTACAGAGAGCAAAATTGTAAGCTTTCCTTTTCAAATACCTACTTTATTCTTGGTTCTTAAATACCTCTACCTCTCTTTCACTCACCACCCTAGTTAGGAGAGAAAACAGTTAGTACAGAAAAGGAATGCATATCTCCATCTACTTAATGGCTGATTAGGGTTATTGGGTTCTTTAGTGTAATAACCTGTCTCAGTTGTGTGGATTCCAGAAGCCCAGTGAAACAGCATACAGCAAATGGCACTGTTTATTTAAATTTCTTTCATTTGGGTTTATTAGAAGAGGAGCCAATGCTCCTAACCTGAGCCATCCCTTTAGTACTTTTTTGGATTCTTGAACCTATACCCTCCTTACAACCCTTATTCCTTCCAAAACCCCAATAGGTAAAGGAGATAGAATGCTAGAGGGGAAAGAAATATAGGTCTCTTTATCTGCATCCTGTGGATTAGGGTGGTCATGATCTTTTGGGGCAATACCTTTTAGTCACCAGGATATCCAGCAGCCCAACAAACCAGCAATGACAAACCCAGTAGCAGTGTGGATGAACAGAATCAGGAAGAGCAGCAACTTCTTCCTTCTTCAAAGACCCCAGTCCCTCTCATGGTTCTGCATGTGTACCCTCTCCAGAAGACTCAGAACTAAACTATGTGCAGGTGGCAAAACCACAGGCCTGCTAGAGAACAAGACAATCATAAGTAACAGCTGTGGACAAACTGAAGCAGCCTCATGCTCCACACCTGGGGTTAAAAAAAAACAAAAATAACATGAGTGGGATATTAAAGAAACAAAAATTTTAATACAATTACTGATTCTATTATTTTGGATATTTCCTGTTTGTCTTTTATTTTGTTTAGGTAAGGGTTTGTTTATCTTGTTTGTTTTTCACAAAGAACCAACCCTTTGTTTCATTGTTTCTTCATCTTCTCTTTCTATTTTTTGAGTATAGGTCTAAGTGCTCTTTTGTTGTGTGGGAGTTTTGTTCTTGGGATTCTGTTAGTGTTCTCAAGTTTCAGAAAGTGTATTGACACAGTGTTACTTTTTAATGACCTGCTTGTCTAGTGTGTTCAAGGTGTTAGGCTTGCTGGGATGGTATGGAGTGGATGGTGCCACATGTGTTCTGTTGGTCACTAGGCAAGATCCTGAGAATTGAGTGTGCTGTAACAAAGATGGGGAAGATCCCTGTATACTGTCTTGGTCTCTATGCAAGCATGGCCTATGGTTGAGCTGAGGACTTGGGAGTGGGATCCCAGAAGCAGAACAGAGATTGGGAGTCTGTAATCCACAGGAGACTTGGACACAGGAAAGGGAGCTGCCACTGCTGTTCTTTTTTGGAGTGCTAGGGGCAACCATGAGAATTGGTTCTTCAGTAACAGAGTGGAAAAGGTCCACAGAATCAAGTAGGAAAATATCATTGAACATTTATTTCTTCTTTGTGTGCTTCTTTGGAGGAAGGTATAAAAGGTTTTGTAGGAGGAACCTGTCTAGGTTCCTTACTGGGGATTGGTTTGAGTGTCTATGATCTCAAACCAATTCCTTTGTTTCTATCTGTGTTGTGATTGAAACTGATTATTCTGTTTCCTTTTCATGCTCACGTGGGCTTCATCATTATCCAGTCTATCTCTAAATCATAAGAAAGAGTCAAAGAAATTGCTATTCATTGATAAGCTATTTTGGTATCCTGAGGTTTTACATTTTTAATTTGTTGTTTTTGAAGATCAAGGTTTCTGTATAGATTTGGCTGTCCTGGATGTTGGTATGCAATCCAGCCCACTTCTCTATCCTGCTCAGCAACTGGTTATAGCTGCTTTATTGATGTATCAGTGGATCACTGGGGAGCAAATTTGATACAACATTAAGACAGGAGATTCTCAGAACAAGGCTTCCAACCACAAAAGAGGATAGAGAAATCAGCATTTGAATTACACAATAACCTTATCCCTACTGAAAACATTGGTAAGAAACCTGTGAGCTTCCCATGACTCTTTTTATATTTTCATATACAATGCAGGAATAATTATTATTTTACCTCAGTTAATACACTGTTAAACAGCTAGTTTGTTCACCAAGTGATGAATACTTTTTAAATAGTTTTGCCTAGTATTACAGATTGATTTTTACACATACACTTAATATTTACCATTATTCCAATTATATTGCATTGAATTCTACTTAATGACAATCTCTTTAAAACATAATCATAATAATCATGGTTCTTGATCCTAACATTAGAGTTGATTTTTATGTTTTCGTTTTATTTTACGTTTATAGTCATATGACATATTTATAAATAATGCTATATTTATGCTCATCTTTGTATATATATATATATATATATATATATATATAGATAGAGAGAGAGAGAGAGCCTGGTTATTATTGTGCAATATGTTGTTATGGCATTTCAACTAATTTTCATGTTTCAATGATTTTTCTATGAGGAAGGCAATGGATACAGAGAAGTATAGAAATGTCTATAAATTAGAAATAGGTCAATAGTTGTGGTTTATTAAGTTGAATGCTGTAGGTTCCTTTTCTAAGATCCATGACTTCACTCTCCTGGAGTATTTGGCTGGGTTTCTTATACCAGATATGTTTTTCCATTTTCTTGTTTGGGCCCTCAGTTCAACTGAACAGGTGTTAATTACCATCAAGATATGAATGCCACTATGGAAACCATAGGGATGGACATCTGCCATGGTAATCACTGCTCTAGTTTATAGGTACAGCTGTGTTACACTGTTGGTTGCTTGCCTACATTATAAGACCACATAAAAACATCCAGTGCTTTCGTAGTCACAGCACTGAAAAGGATGGGCAAGAAGAGGGAGGAAGCTTTCATGCTTTGACAGTAGTTGACATTAACAATATGAAGTGAGGTAGTCAATTATAGATGATCAATAAATGTCCTGATTGGACATTTGTGTGTTCTAGAGTGCAGGCATTCAAGAATCAGAATAAAGAACTAACCTTCTCAAGAGGAAGACATGCCTGCTCTAAATTGTATATCACCTGGGTTTTTTGTTTGTTTGTTTGTTATGTTTTTGTATGAATGTTTGTTTGTTTGTTTGTTTTTGCTTTTCTCCCAGGTTTGTCTGATACCTACCAGGTGAAAAGTAGCTGCAGTTTCACTGACCCCACTGTGAAGTCACACAATAACAATGGCATTTGGTTTCCTAAAATCTTTCTAAATTGTTAGTATTTTTGGCAGCCTTCCTCCTGGGACAGATTGTTCCTCTGCAAGTTGAGTAATGGGTTGTTCAAGCTATCCCCCTTAATTCCAGGAGGGAGGAGGGGTGATTCCTGCTGAGTGCTGGAAGACAAAAGGGTAGGCTATTAGACATCAGGCACAAGTCTGGCTGACAAAAGAAATCTCCAAGAGATCTGGAAAAGGTGTGGCTGATTCTCCCCCTATAGACCCAAAGTTCAAGTCATGGATCCAAAGTCCCTGCCCTGAGCATCGCTTCCTCCCTAAGCCAGGCCATCATTGCTTTTGTAATTAGCAAACATGCTTTCATTCCTCCTGGACCAGGAAGCACTATGCTTTGTCTCTTCAGTACACCTGTGAGCCTAGGGAGGTGCTCATGTCGCTCTAGACCAATCCAGGACTTCCATGCAAGGCCTGTAATTAGAGGAAGGGGAGGGTTTTTCCTGGCGGTTTCTTGCAGATGGGTTTGGAAGCTGATCTTTCCGGGAGAGTTTGGCGTGCAGTGGTCTGAGCTCAGCTACTGGATCCTGTGAGGGGATTTCAGGCTACTTCCCAAGCAGCGTTTGACAGGTGGTGTGGCTGCCGCGCTAACATGGTGGTGGGAGCAGGAGGAGGCTGACAGCAGGAGCTGGTGTGGTTTACCTTCCTGGGCTGGATGGAAACCAGCAGCCATCAGTTGCCCCTTGGACACTTGTCCTGGCCTTAGGAATGCTGAGCTATCTCAGTCCCACGTGTTGGATGTGGGATGGATTGTGCGCAGAATGGATGTGGCGACCTGGGCACTGTTAAAACTGAAATCCTGGGACAAATGGCTGAGGTGCCTATTTAACAGTTCAGAGCAGAATTAGCTACCAGGTTTGCCCAGCATCTCCGAGTCCCTACCTGGTTAGAGGACATGGCTGGCATACATTGCCCTGTAGCCTGGTGACGGGCCCTAACCCAGCTGCCCTTCATTCTGTTATCTATCCAATTGTTCT
>JAEOAE010003075.1:0-112336 GCA_036365155.1 Meriones psammophilus | reverse complement strand
TACAAAAGAAACAAGTTTTCTTATCGAAGAATAATGATTTACCCTAACTCTAAGCCAAAACCTAAACTTTAACCTAACCTAACCTAACCCTAACTTGTTCCTTACAGGAACAAGTTTCCAGCGAAAAGAACATAAACGCAAAGCACTACTTTGTAAACTAAATCACATGTGTGCCACTCGCTCAATTAGGAAAACAGGAAAAATGAAAAGTGATATAATGCACTGTACAGCACAGGAACAAGTTTCGAGGGAAAGAACAGAAAAACAAAGCACTACTTTTAAACGGAATCACATGTGTGTCGCTCGTTCTATTAGGAATACAGGAAAACTGAAAAGCGATATATCGAAATGTATGGCAAAGAAACAAGTTTTCATCGAAAGAACAGAAACGCAAAGCACAACTTTGTAAACTAATTCACATTCGTGTCGCCTGTTCAATTATTATAACAGGAAAACTGATAAGTGATATAACCCTAACCCTAACACTAACCTCTAACCCTAACCCTAGCCCTAACCCTAACCCTAACCCTAACCTCACCCTAACGCTACCCTAACCCTAACTTGTTCAAAGAAAGAACATAAATGCAAAGCACTACTTTGTAAACTAAATCACATGTGTGCCACTCGCTCAATTAGGAATACAGGAAAACTGAAAAGTGATATCTCCCACTGTAGTGCACAGAAACAAGTTTCCAAGAATAGAACAGAAAGGCAAAGCACAACTTTCAAACTAAATCACATGTGTGTCGCCTTTCAATTACGAATACAGGAAAACTGAAAAGTGATATCTTGCACTGTACCTCACAGAAAAAAAATTTCAAAGGAAAGAACAGAAATGTAATGCACAACTTTGTAAACTAATTACCATGTGTGTTGCCTGCACAATTAGGAATACAGGAAAACTGAAAAGTGATATCTCCCACTTTAGTGCACAGAAACAAGTTTCCAACAAAAGAACAGAAAGGCAAAGCACAACTTTGGAAACTTAATCACATGTGTGTCGCATGTTTAATTAGGAATACAGGAAAATTGAAAAGTGATATCTCCCACTGTAGTGCACAGAAACAAGTTTCCAACAAAAGAACATAAAGGCAAAACACAACTTTGTTAAATACATAACATTTGTGTTGCCCCCTCAATTAGGCAAACAGGAAATCTGAAGAGTGATATCTCCCACTTTACAGCAGAGAAAGCAGTTTCCAATGGAAGAACAGAAAGGCAAAGCACAACTTTCGAAACTAATTCACATGTGTATCGCCCGTTCAATTAGGAATAAAGGATATCTCAAAAGTGAAATCTCACAATGTACCTCACAGAAACAAGATTCCAAAGAAAGAACAATTAGGAATACAGGAAAAATGAAAAGTGATAACTCGCACTGTACCTAACAGAAACAAGTTTGCAAAATAGAACAGAAATGTAAAGCAGAACTTTTTAAAGTAAGTAAGATGTGTGTCCCCTGCAAAATTAGGAATACAGGAAAACTGAAAAGTGAAATCTCCCACTTTAGAGCACAGAAAGAAGTTTCCAATGAAAGAACAGAAACACAAAGCACAACTTTGGAAAGTATCACATGTGTGTCGCCCGTTCAATTAGGAATACGGGAAAACTGAAAAGTGATATCTCGCACTGTAGTGCACAGACAAGTTTCCAACGAAAAAACAGAAATGTAAAGCACAAATTTGTAAACTAAGTAACATGTGTGTCGCCTGCATAATTAGGAACACAGGAAAACTGAAAAGTGATATCTTCCATTTTAAAGCACAGAAAGAAGTTTCCCATGAAAGAACAGAAACGAAAAGCACAACTATGGAAACTAAATCACATGTGTGTCGCCCATTCAATTAGGAATACAGGAAAACTGAGAAGTGATATCTCCCACTGTAGTGCACAGAAACAAGTTTCCAACAAAAGAATAGAAAGGCAAAGCAAAACTTTGGAAACTAAATCACATGTGTGTCACATGTTCAATTAGGAATACAGGAAAACTGAAAAGTGATGTCTTGCACTGTACCTCACAGAAACAAGTTTCAACAAAGAACAGAAATGTAAAGCAAAACTGTAAAAACTAAGTAACATGTGTTGCCCGCTCATTAGGAATACAAAACTAAAAGTGAATCTAAGTAACGGTGAAACAAGTTTTCCGGCTAAGTAACATGTGTGAAGAATACAGGAAAACTAAAAACTCACTGTACAGCACAGTTTGATAAAAGAGCAGAAAAGCAAAGCACTACTTTTAAACGGAATCACATGTGTGTCTCAAAGGAATACAAGAAAACTAAAAAGTGTTATCTCGCACTCAGCACAAGAACAAGTTTCCATCGAAGAAACACAAAGCACAACTTTGTAAACTAATTCACATAAGTATCACGCTTTCAATTATAACAGGAAAACTGAAAAAGCAATATATCAAAATGTACAGCACAGGAACAAGTTTCCATTGAAAGAGCAGAAACGCAAAGGACAACTTGGTAAACTAAATCTCATACGTGTCGCCCGTTCAATTATTATAACAGGAAAACTGAAAAGTGATACATCACACTGTACAGCACAGAAACAAGTTTCCAGCAGAAGAACAGAAATGCAAAGCACAACTTTGTATACTAATTCAAATACATACCTGTCACAGGTTCAATTATTATAACAGGAAAAGTGAAAAGTGATATATCAAACTGTACAGCACAGAAACAAATTTCCATCAAAAGAACAGAAACGCAAACCACAACTTTGTATAGTAATTCACATAATGTGTCGCCTGTTCAATTATTATAACAGGAAAAGTGAAAAGTGATATAAACCTTACCTAACGCTAAACCTGACCCTAACCCCAACCCTAACCCTAATCCGTAACCATAACCATAACCCTAACCCTAACCCTAACGCTAAATTGTTCCTAATAGGAACAAGTTTCCAACGAAAGATCATAAAGGCAAAGCAATACTTTGTAAACTAATTCACATGTGTGTCACTCGCTCAATTAGGAATACAAGAAAACTGGAAAGTGATATATCACACTGTACAACATAGGAATAAGTTTCGAACAAAAGAACAGAAAAGCAAAGCACTACTTTTAAACGGAATCACATGTGTGTCGCTCGCTCAATTAGGAATACAGGAAAACTAAAAAGTGTTATTTCGCACTGTAAGGCACAGAAACAAGTTTCCATCGAAATAACAGAAATGGAAAGTACAACTTTGTAAACAAATTCACATACGTGCCGCGCATTCAATGATTATAAGAGGAAAACTGAAAAGTGATATATCGCACTGTACAGTACAGGAACAAGTATCAAGCAAAAGATCAGAAACGCAAAGCACTACTTTGTACATTAATTCACATGTGTGTCGCTCGCTCAATTAGGAATACAGGAAAACTGAAAAGTGATATATCGCACTGTACAGCACAGGAACAAGTTTCGAACAAAAGAAGAGAATAGCAAAGCACTACTTTTAAACGGAATCACATGTGTGTCAATCACTCAATTAGGAATACAGGAAAACTGAAAAGTGTTATCTCGCACTGTACAGCACAGAAACAAGTTTCCATCGAAAGAAGAGAAACGCAAAGCACAACTTTGTAAACTAATTCACATATGTGTCGCTTGTTCAATTATTTTAACAGGAAAACTGAAATCTCGCAGTGATATAAACAAGTTTCCATAACCTAACCCATAACACAACTAACTAATTCACATAACCCTAATTATTTTACCTGAAAAGTGATACCCCAACCATAACCCTAATCCTAACACTAACCTGTAACCCAACCATAACCCTAATCCCTAAACCTACAATAAAACCTAACCTAACCCAACGAATAAACAACAATTACCAAAGAATGAACATAATTTGTAAACTAAATCAAATCACTTGTGTCACTCGCTCAATTAGCAATACAGGAAAGCTGAAATGTGATATATCGCACTGTACAACACAGGAATAAGTTTCGAACGAAAGAAGAGAAAAGCAAAGGACTACTTTTAAACGGAATCACATGAGTGTTGCTCGCTCACTTAGGAATACAGGAAAACTGAAAAGTGTTATTTTGCACTGTATGGCATGGTAACAAGTTTCCATCGAAAGAACAGAAACACAAAGCACAACTTTGTAAACAAATTCACATACATGTCGCCGGTTCAATTATTATAACAGGAAAACTGAAAAGTGATATATCGCACTGTACAGTACAGGAACAAGTATTGAGCAAAAGATTAGAAATGCAAAGCACTACTTTGTACATTAATTCACATGTGTGTCGCTCGCTCAATTAGGAATACAGGAAAACTGAAAAGTGATATATCGCACTGTACAGCACAGGAACAAGTTTCGAACACAAGAAGAGAAAAGCAAAGCACTACTTTTAAACGGAATCACATGTGTGTCGCTCACTCAATTAGGAATACAGGAAAACTGAAAAGTGTTATATCGCACTGTACAGCACAGAAACAAGTTTCTATCGAAAGAAGAGAAACGCAAAGCACAACATTGTAAACTAAGTCACATATGTGTCGCCCGCTCAATTATTATAACAGGAAAACTGAAAAGTGATATATCGAACTGTACAGCACAGGAACAAGTTTCCATCGACAAACAGAAACGCAAAGCACAACTTTGTAAATCAATTCACATATGTGTCGCCCATTCAATTATTATAACAGGAAAACTGAAAAGTGCTACATCACACTGTACAGCACAGAAACAAGTTTCCAGCAGAAGAACAGAAATGCAAAGCACAACTTTGTATACTAATTCAAATACCTGTCACCCGTTCAATTATTATAACATGAAAACTGAAAAGTGATATATCACACTGTACAGCACAGAAACAAAGTTCCATCAAAAGAACAGAAACGCAAAGCACAACTTTGTATAGTAATTCACATACGTGTCGCCTGTTCAATTATTATAACAGGAAAAGTGAAAAGTGATATAACCCTACCACTAACGCTAAACCTAACCCTAACCCCCTAACACGACCCCTAACCCTAACCCTAATCCCTAACCCTATTCCTTACCCTACCCTAACCCTAACCCTAACCCTATCCATAACCATAACCTAACGCTAAATTGTTACTAATAGGAACAAGTTTCCAACGAAAGATCATAAACGCAAAGCAATACTTTGTAAACTAAATCACATGTGTGCCACTCCCTCAATTAGGAATGCAGGAAAACAGGAAAGTGATATATCACACTGTACAATATAGGAATGAGTTTCGAACGAAAGAACAGAAAAGCAAAGCACTACTTTTAAACGGAATCACATGTGTATCGCTCGCTCAATTAGGAATACAGGAAAACTAAAAAGTATTATTTCGCACTGTAAGGCACAGAAACAAGTTTCCATCGAAAGAACAGAAATGGAAAGTACAACTTTGTAAACTAATTCACATACGTGCCGCCCATTCAATGATTATAAGAGGAAAACTGAAAAGTGATATATCGCACTGTACAGTACAGGAACAAGTATCAAGCAAAAGATCAGAAACGCAAAGCAGTACTTTGTACATTAATTCACATGTGTGTCGCTCGCTCAATTAGGAATACAGGAAAACTGAAAAGTGATATATCGCACAGTACAGCACAGGAACAAGTTTCGAACACAAGAAGAGAAAAGCAAAGCACTACTTTTAAACGGAATCACATGTGTGTCAATCACTCAATTAGGAATACAGGAAAACTGAAAAGTGTTATCTCGCACTGTACGGCACAGAAACAAGTTTCCATCGAAAGAAGAGAAACGCAAAGCACAACTTTGTAAACTAATTAACATATGTGTCGCCCGTTCAATTATTATAACAGGAAAACTGAAAAGTGATATATCGAACTGTACAGCACAGGAAAAAGTTTCCATCGATAGAATAGAAACGCAAAGAACTACTTTGTATACTAATTCAAATACCTGTCTCCTGTTCAATTATTATAACAGGAAAACTGAAAAGTGATATATCACACTGTACAGCACAGAAACAAGTTTCCATCGAAAGAACAGAAACGCAAAGCACAACTTTGTATACTGATTCACATTCGTGTAGCCTGTTCAATTATTATAACAGGAAAACTGAAAAGTGATATAACACTAACCCTAACCCTAAGCCCCTAACCATCACCCTAACGCTAACCTAACCTAACCCCTAACCCTAACCCCTAACCCTAACCTTAACCTAACCCTAACCCTAACCTTACCTAAACCTAAGCCTAAACCTAACCCTAACCCTAACCCTAACATGTTCCTAAGAGGAAGAAGTTTCCAACGAAAGAACATAAACGCAAAGCACTACCTTGTAAACGAAATCACATGTGTGCCACTCGCTCAATTAGTAATACAGGAAAACTGAAAAGTGGTATAATGCACTGTACAGCAAAGGAACAAGTTTCGAACGAAAGAACAGAAAAGCAAAGCCCTACTTTTACACGGAATCACATGTGTGTAGCTCGCTCAATTAGGAATACAGGAAAACTGAAAAGTGTTATCTCGCACTGTACGGCACAAAAACAAGTTTCCATCGAAAGAACAGAAACGCAAAGCCCAACTTTGTAAACTAATTCACATATGTGTCGCCCATTCAATTATTATAACAGGAAAACTGAAAAGTGATATATCGAACTGTACAGCACAGGAACAAGTTTCCATCGACAAAACAGAAACGCAAAGCACAACTTTGTAAACCAATTCACATATGTGTCGCCCATTCAATTATTATAACAGGAAAACTGAAAAGTGCTACATCACACTGTACAGCACAGAAACAAGTTTCCAGCAGAAGAACAGAAATGCAAAGCACAATTTTGTATACTAATTCAAATACCTGTCACCCGTTCAATTATTATAACAGGAAAACTGAAAAGTGATATATCCACTGTGCAGCACAGAAACAAGTTTCCATCGAAAGAACAGAAACGCATAGCACAACTTTGTATACTAATTCACATTCGTGTTGCCTGTTCAATTATTATAACAGGAAAACTGAAAAGTGACATAACACTAACCCTAACCCTAAGCACTAACATAAACTCTAAACTTAACCCTAACCCCTAACCCTAACATTAACCCTAATGCTAACCCTATACTAACCTTAGCCTAATCCTAACCCTAACCCTAACTCCCCCTAACCCTAACCCTGACCCTCCCTAACCCTAACACTGACCCTGAACCCGATCCTGACCCTGACCCTGACCCCTAACCCTAAACCTAACCCTAACCCTAACCTCTAACCTAACCATAACCCTCTAACCCTAACCCTAACCCTAACCGTGAACACTAACCTAACCCTAACCCTCTAACCCTAACCCTAACCCTAACCCTAAGCGTAATCCTACCCTAACCCTAACCCTAACCCTAACCCTAACGCTAACTTATTCCTAACAGGAAAAATTTTCCAATGAAGGAACATAAACAAAAAGCACTACTTTGTAAACTAAATCACATGTGTGTCACTCACGCAAATTAGGAATACTGGAAAACTGAAAAGTGATATATCACACTGTACAGCACAGGAACAAATTTCCAACAGGAGAAAAGAAATGCAAAGCAATACTTTGTAAACTAGATCACATTTTTGTGGCTCACTCAATTAGGACTACAGGAAAACTGAAAAGTGATATATCGAACTTTACAGCAAAGAAACAATTTTTCATCGAAAGAACAGAAACATAAAGCACAACTTTGTAAACTAATTCACATATGTGTCGCTTGTTCAATTATTTTATAGGAAAACTGAAAAGTGATATAACCCTAACCCTAACCCTAACACTAACCTAACCCTAACTCTATCCCGTCACCTAACCCTAACCTAATCCTAACCCTAACCTGTAACCCTAACCCTACCCTAAACCTACCCTAAACCTAACCTTACACTAACCCTAAACCTAACTTGTTCCTAACAGGAACAAGTTACCAACGAATGAACATAAACACAAAGCACAACTTTGTAAACTAATTCACATATGTGTCGCCTGTTCAATTATTATAACAGGAAAACTGAAAAGTTATATATCCCTAACCCTTACCCTAACCCCTAACCCTAAACCTCACGCTAACCCTAACCCTAACCCTAACCCCTAACCCTAACCCTCCCACTTTAGAGCACAGAAAGTAGTTCCCAATGAAAGTAAAGAAACGCAAAGCACAACATTCGAAACTAAGTCACATGTGTGTCGCCCGTTCAAATAAGAATATATGAAAACTGAAAAGTGATATCTCCACTTTAGAGCAGAGGAAGAAGTTTCCAATGAAAGAACAGAAACACAAAGCACAACTTTGGAAACTAAATTACATGTATGTCACCTGCACAATGAGGAACACAGGAAAACTGAAAAGTGATATCTCCCATTTTAGAGCACAGAAAGAAGTTTCCAATGAAAGAACAGAAGGGCAAAGCACAACTTTGGAAACTAAATCACATGTGTGTCTCCCATTGACTTAGGAATACAGGAAAACTAAAAAGTGATATCTCCCACTTTAGAGCACAGAAAGAAGTTTCCAACGAAAATACAGAAATATAAAACACAATTTTGTAAACTAAGTAACATGTGTGTTGTCCGTTCAATTAGGAATACAGGAAAACTGAAAAGTGATATCTCCCACTTTAGAGCACAGAAAGAAGTTTCCAATGAAAGAACATAAACACAAAGCAGAGCTTTGGAAAATAAATCACATCTGTGTCGCCCGTTCATTAGGAATACAGGAAAACTGAAAAGTGATATCTCGCACTGTACCTCACAGAAACAAGTTTCCCACAAAAGAACAGAAAGGCAAAGCACAACTTTGAAAACTAAGTAAAATGTGTGTCGCCTGCACAATTAGGAATACAGTAAAACTGAAAAGTTATAACTCACACTGTACCTCACAGAAACAAGTTTCCAATGAAAGAACAGAAATGTAAAGCACAACTTTGTATGCTCAGTAACATGTGTATAGCCCTCTCAATTAGGAATACAGGAAAACTGAAAAGTGATATCTCGCATTGTACCTCACACTAACAAGTTTCCAATGAAAGAACAGAAATGTAACGCACAACTTTGTAAACTATGTAACCTGTGTATCCCCTGCACAATTAGGAATACAAGAAAACTGAAAAGTGATATCTTCCACTTTAGAGCACAGAAAGAAGTTTGCAATGAATGAACAGAAAAGCAAAGCACAACATTGGAAACAAAATCACATGTGTGTCACCTGTTCAATTAGGAATCCAGGAAAACTGAAAAGTGATATCTCGCATTGGATCTCAGAGAAACAAGTTTCCAATGAAAGAAAAGAAATATAAAGCACAACTTTGCAAACTACTTAACATGTGTGTCGCCAACTCAATTAGGAATACAGGAAAACTAAAAAGTGATATCTCCCACTGTAGTGCACAGAAAGATGATTCCAAAAAAAGAACAGAAATGTAAATCACAAGTTTGTAAACTAAGTAACATGTATGTAGCCCGTTCAATTAGAAATACAAGAAAACTGAAAGTGATATCTCCCACTGTAGTGCATAGAAACAAGTTTCCAACAAAAGAATAGAAAGGCAAAGCACAACTTTTTAAACTAAATCACATTTGTGTCGCCCGCTCAATTAGGAATACAGGAAACCTGAAAAGTGATATCTCCCACTTTAGAGCATAGAAAGAATTTTCAATGAAAGAACAGAAATGCAAAGCACAGCTTTGGAAAATAAATCAAATGTGTGTCGCCCGTTGAAATAGGAATATAGGAAAACTGAAAAGTGATATCTTGCACTGTACCTCACAGAAACAAGTTTCCAATGAAAGAACAGAAATGTAAAGCACAACTTTGTAAACTAAGTAACATGTGTGTCACCTGCACAATTAGGAATACAGGAAAAGTGAAAAGTGATATCTTCCACTTTGGAGTACAGGAAGAAGTTTCCAATGTAAGAACAGAAAGGTAAAGCACAACTTTGGAAACAAAATCACATGTGTGTTTCCCGTTCCATTAGGAATACAGGAAAACTGAAAAGTGATATATCGCACCATACAGCACAGGAACATGTTTCCCACGAAAGAACAGAAAAGCAAAGTACTACTTTTAAAAGGAATCACATGTGTGTCGCTCGCTCAATTAGGAATAGATGAAAACTGAAAAGTGTTATCTCGCACTGTACAGCACAGAAACAAATTTCCATCAAAAGAACAGAAACGCAAAGCAAAACTTTGTAAACTAATTCACATATGTGTCGCCTGTTCAATTATTATAACAGGAAAACTGAAAAGTGATATAACCCTAACCTTAACCCTGTAACACTAACCCTGTAACCCTAACACTAACACTAACCCTAACCCCTAACCCTAACACTAACTAACCTAACCTAACCCTAACCCTGTAACCCTAAACCTAAAACCCTGTAACCTAACCCTAACCTAACCTTAACCATAACCCTAACCCTAACCCTAACCTAAACCTAACCTAACCTAACCTAACCCTAACCACAACCCTAACCTAACCTACCTGACCTAACCTAACCTAACCTAACCTAACCTAACCTAACCTTGTTCCTAAAAGGAATAAGTTTCCAACGAAAGAACAGAAAAGCAAAGCACTACTTTTAAACGGAATCAAATTTGTGTTGCTCGCTCAATTAGGAATACAGGAAAACTGAAATGTGTTATCTGGCACTGTACGGCACAGAAACAAGTTTCCATCGAAAGAACAGAAACGCAAAGCACAACTTTGTAAACTCATTCACATAAGTGTTTCCCGTTCAATTATGATAAAAGGAAAACTAAATAGTGATATATCACACTGTACAGCACTGAAAAATTTTCCAAAAGAAAAACAGAAACGCAAAGCACTTCTTTGTAAACAAAATCACATGTGTGTCGCTAGCTCAATTAGGAATACAGGAAATCTGAAAAGTGATATATTGAAATGTACGGCAAAGAAACAAGTTTTCATCGAAAGAAGAGAAACACAAAGCACAAATTTGCAAACTAATTCACATACGTGTCGACTGTTCAATTATTATAACAGGAAAACTGAAAAGTGATATAACCCTAACCATAACCCTAACCCACTAACCCTAACCCTAACCCTTACCTAACCCTAACTTGTTCCTAACAGGAACAAGTTTCCAATGAAAGAACATAAATGCAAAGTACTACTTTGTAACCTAAATCACATGTGTGCCACTCGCTCAATTAGGAATACAGGAAAACTTAAAAGTTATATAATGCACTGTACACCACAGGAACAAGTTTCGAACAAAAGAACTGAAAAGCAAAGCACTACATTTAAACGGAATCACATGTGGGTCGCTCACTCCATTAGGAATACAGGAAAACTGAAAAGTGTTATCTCGCACTGTATGGCACAGAAACAAGTTTCCATCGGAAGAAGAGAAACGCAAAGCACAACTTTGTAAACTAATTCACACACGTGTCGCCTGTTCAATTATTATAACAGGAAAACTGAAAAGTGATATATCGAACTGTACAGCACAAGAACACGTTTCCATCGAAAAAACAGAAACGCAAACCACAACTTTGTAAACTAATTCACATACGTGTCGCCCGTTCAATTATTATAACAGGAAAACTCAAAAGTGATATATCACATTGTACAGCACATAAACAAGTTTCCAACAGAAGAACAGAAATGCAAAGCAGTACTTTCTAAACTAAATCACATGTGTGTCGCTCACTCAATTAGGAATACAGGGAAACTGAAAAGCGAAAAATCAAAATGTATGGCAAAGAAACAAGTTTTCATCGAAAGAACAGAAACACAAAGCACAACATTGTAAACTAATTCACATTCGTTTCGCCTGTTCAATTATTATAACAGGAAAACTGAAAAGTGTTATAACCCTAACCCTAACCCTAAGCCCCTAACCCTAACCATAACCCTCACCCTAAACCTACCTAACCCTAACACACCCTAACCCTAACCCTAACCCTAACCCTAACCCTAACCTAACCTAACCCTAATCCTAACCCTAACTTGTTCCTAAGGAAAGAACAGAAACGCAAAGCACTACTTTGTAAACTAAATCACATGTGTGCCACTCGCTTAATTAGGAATACAGGAAAACTGAAAAGTGATATAACGCACTGTACAGCATAGGAACAAGTTCGAACAAAAGAACAGAAAAGCAAAGCACTACTTTTAAACGGAATCACATGTGTGTTGCTCGCTCAATTAGGAATACAGGAAAACTGAAAACTGTTATCTCGCACTGTAAGGCACAGAAACAAGTTTCCATCGAAAGAACAGAAATGCAAAGCACAACTTTGTAAACTAATTCACAAACGTGTTGCCCCTTCAATTATTATAACAGGAAAACTGAAAAGTGATATAACCCTAACCCTAACCCTAAGCCCCTAACCCTAACCAAAACCCTAACCCTAAGCCCCTAACCCTAACCCTAACCCTAACCCTAACAATAACCATAACCATAAATTGTTCCTAACAGGAACAAGTTTCCAACGAAAGAACATAAACGCAAAGCACTACTTTGTAAACTAAATCAAATGTGTGCCACTCGCTCAATTAGGAATACAGGAAAACTTAAAAGTGATATAACGCACTGTACAGCACAGGAGAAAATTTCGAACGAAAGAAGAGAAACACAAAGCACAACTTTGTAAACTAATTCACATACGTTTCGCCCGTTCAATTATTATAACAGGAAAACTGAAAAGTGATATATCCAACTGTACAGCACAGGAACAAGTTTCCATCGAAAGAACAGAAACGCAAAGCACAACTTTGTAAACTAATTCACATACGTATCGCCCATTCAGTTATTATAACAGGAACACTGAAAAGTGATATATCACACTGTACAGCACAGAAACAAGTTTCCAACAGAAGAACAGAAACGCAAAGCACTACTTCGTAAACTATATCACATGTGAGTCGCTCACTCAATTAGGAATACAGGGAAACTTAAAAGTGATAAATTGAAATGTATGGCATAGAAACGATTTTTCATCGAAAGAACAGAAACGCAAAGCACAACTTTGTAAACTAATTCACATTCCTGTCGCTTGTTCAATTATTATAACAGGAAAACTGAAAAGTGACATAACCCTAACCCTAACCCTAAGCCCCTAACCCTAACCCTAACCCTAACCCTAACCCTAACCCCAACCTAACCCTAACCCTAACCCTAACCCTAACCTAACCCTAATCCTAACCCTAACTTGTTCCTAACAGGAACAAGTTTCCAACGAAAGAACAGAAACGCAAAGCACTACTTTGTAAACTAAATCACATGTGTGCCACTCACTCAATTAGGAATACAGAAAACTGAAAAGAGATATAACGCATGTGAGTAACCAGCTAGTAAATTTACTAGCATTACAGTATTGGGCAAAAAAATGCAAGCCTCGCTGGGTACCTGTGCCCGTTGATGCTCTCACACTATGACTATCTTCAGACAGAAAAGGGATTTTGGAATTACAGTGCCATTGTTACTGCCATCTCATTGGCAGCTGTTGGAGCTACCACCACGGCATTAGCCATGAGTCATACTGGGCAGACTGCTCAGACCCTGAATAACCTTTTAGCCAATGTAGCTCATGCCTTAGCTGTACAAAAAGGAATTACTGCTCAACTAAAAGGAGGTTTGATGGTATTCAATCAGAGGTTTGACCTTGTGCAGAAGCAAATTGATACCCTATGGCAAATTGCTCAACTTGGCTGTCAATGAAAGTATGCTGGATTTTGTGTCACTAACATACAACATGAGAATTTTCCCTGTGCTGCAAATCTGTCTAAACAATTGTCAAGCTATATTTTCAGTAATTGGACTGGAGAATTCGATACTACGATGGACCAGGTGAGAGTGGCCATTGTCATGGTAAATTCTACCAGAGTGGACACAGGACTAGCCACAGGATTATCATCATGGATTGCTGCAGCCATGAATCATCTGAAGGAATGGGCAGTCATGGGAGCGTTAGCAGGCCTTCTGGTGTTGGTCACCTTGGTTTGCCTGTGGTATATATGCAAGATTAGAGTCTCACAACAGCGTAATGCAGCCATGACCATTCAGGCCTTTACAGCCATTGAAGCAGGACAGTTTCCCCAAGCATGGTTGGCTACCATAAAAAGCTAAAATGTTATGCTCAGGATGCGAGGCTAAGCACTGCACTCAGGGTCAGCCGCCTTGGACCCAGAGAAGAGCATGTCTGATTGCATGCGGGTTGATGCCCCAGTTCCCGCCTCTGAGAAAAAGGTATCGGACGGGTCTGATGCTCTTTGGGTGGATGACACCTAAATGAACATCAGTACAAAGTCCCAATTTATTTCTCATATCAGAGATCAGACCTCTACTCTTGCCTGATGCGTCCAAAACAAAAAGGGGGAACTGTAGAGAGCTGCGTAATGCCGCGCCTGAAAGATGGAGCTGGTTTCCGCCTTCCACCTTCCCGATGGTGAGTGCTCTCTGTCACAAACAACTCCACATTTGGCTAAGGCTGAGGATCTGGCTTGCTTCCATGTATGTGGACCTATCTGCATTGCCCACGTGACATGCTGGGGTTGGCTAACCAGAGGCTATTTAAAGTGGGCTGGCTTTCCCCAGGGTCAGATGATTGTTCAAGGTTCCTGAATAAACTGCATTGAAAAATAAAAGATAAAAGATAAAAAAAAATTCAGAAACACATCAAAAACATCAACCATCATGATCAACTAGGCTTCATCTGAGAAATTTAGGGATAATTCAATGTATATAATTCAATAAATACAAACCATCATATAACAGACTAAAATGCAAAACCCACATTGTCATCTAAAATTTTCTATGTAGCATATTATGATCTTCTAATAAGTTCCAGAAGATTTTAAAAATATTTTACTTGGTAAGGTTAAAATATTGACATTATTCACTGTCAAATTTTAATAAATGTGAGTTAAGTGAATGAATAGAAACACAACCAATCAGAAGCATAGCTTTCCATTTTTAGATGTTGATATCAAACACATAGATAATACTACTATGCTCTGACCCTCTTACAGTGAGCCATGGATACTCCAATACTATAATTTCATATTTGGAGTTGTTACACAGGATGGTAAAGTTATATCCAACTTAGTTCCAGAACTTAAAATTTGAGTACTTTAGATCACTGCCCAGTATACTCATAATTACATGGCATTGTGACAAGATATATATATATATATATATATATATATATATATATATATATATATATATATAATGCAAACATGTGTATCTTTATTTCAGTAAATATATATGAAGTAAAATAATATTATTAGTGGAATATGAAAATATGTATTTCACCTACTCAGATTTTCATGATGATCTGCATGTATTAATAAATATTAACATAACAGAGTTAGGCTTTGAGAAAATTGTAGTGGCAGCATGTAAAATAGGTATGATAATGAGATAAGAATGCTAGAGGCAGGCTTCGGGAAAATTGTTTTCAATCTGACTTGTAAATTGGATTCATTTAAGGGATAAATTAGAGAATGATAAGTCAAATGAGAACACATCTCAAAAGTGTATAATGGTTGTAGCAAGTGACTGCATAAGGTAGATTAATTTTTAAAAATATGAAACATTAAAAAATATGAGTTATTTCCCTCAGAATGATCTTTTTTAGATCCCACCATTTGCCTGCAAATTTCATGATTTCCTCCTTTTTGATTGCTGAGTAGTATTCCATTGTATAAAAATACCACAATTTCTGTACCCATTCCTCCATTGATGGACATCTGGGTTGTTTCCAGGTTCCGGATAATACAAATAAAGCTGCTATAAACGTGGTTAAAAAAAAAAAAGAAAGAACAGAAACAAAAAGCACAACATTGTAAACTAATTCACATACGTGTGTCCCGTTCAATTATTATAACAGGAAAAATAAAAGTGATATATCACACTGTACAGCACAGAAACAAGTTTCCAACACAAGAACAGAAATGCAAAGCACTACTTTGTAAAGTAAATCACCTGTGTGTCGCTCGCTCAATTAGGAATATAGGAAAACTGAAAAGTGATGTATTGAACTGTACTGCAAAGAAACAAGTTTTCATCGAAAGAACAGAAACACAAAGCACAACATTGTAAACTAATTCACATACGTGTCGCCTGTTCAATTATTATAACAGGAAAACTGAAATGTGATATATCCCTAACCCTAACCATAACCAAAACCCTAACCCCTAAAACTAGCCCTAACCCTAACCCTAACCCTAACCCCTAACCCTAACCCTAACCCTAACCCTAATGCTAACTTGTTCCTAAAAGGAACAAATTTCCAACGAAAGAACATAAACGCAAAGCACAACTTTGTAAACTAAGTCACGTGTGTGTCACTCGCTCAATTAGGAATTCAGGAAAACTGAAAAGTGATATAACTCACTGTACAGCACAGGAACAATTTTCTAATGAAAAAACAGAAAGGCAAACCACTGTATTTAAACAGAATCACATGTGTGTTGCTCGCTCAATTAGGAATACAGGAAAACTGAAAAGTGATATAACACACTGTACAGCACAAGAACAATTTTCAAATGAAAAAACAGAAAAGCAAAGCACTATATTTAAACAAAATCAAATGTGTGTGTCTCGCTCAATTAGGAATACGGGAAAACTGAAAAGTGTTATCTCGCACTGTACAGCACAGAAAAAAGTTTCCATCGAAGAACAGAAACGAAAAGCACAACTTTGTAAACTAATTCACATACGTGTTGCCCTTTCAATTATTATAATAGGAAAACTAAAAAGTGATATATCACACTGTACAGCACAGAAACAAGTTTCCAACAGTAGAACAGAAACGCAAACCACTACATTGAAAACTAAATCACATGTGTGTCGCTTGCTCAATTAGGAATATAGAAAATCTGAAAAATGATATGTCGCACTGTACAGTACAGGAACAAGTTTCCAACAAAAAAAAAAAAAAAAAAAAAAAAGAAGAAGCAAAGCACTACTTTTAAACGGAATCACATGTGTGTCGCTTGCTCCATTAGGAATATAGGAACACTGAAAAGTGTTATCTCGCACTGTACGGCACAGAAACAAGTTTACATCGAAAGAACAGAAAAGCAAAACACAACTTTGTAAACTAATTCACACACGTGTCACCAGTTCAATTATTATAACAGGAAAACTGAAAAGTGATATAAGACTAACCCTAACCTAACCCTAACCTAACCCGTAAAACCCTAACCCTAACCCTAACACTAACCCTAACACTAACCCTAAACCTAACCCTAACCTAAACCTAACCCTAACTTATTCCTAACAGGAACAAGTTTCCAATGAAAGAACATAAACGCAAAGCACAACTTTGTAAACTAAGTCACATGTGTGTCACTCGCTCAATTAGGAATACAGGAAAAGAGAAAAGTGATATAACACACTGTACAGCACAGGAACAAGTTTCCAACGAAAGAACAGAAAAGCAAAGCACTACTTTTAAACGGAATCACGTGTGTCGCTCGCTCAATTAGGAATACAGGAAAACTGAAAAGTGTTATCTGGCACTGTACGGCACAGAAACAAGTTTCCATCGAAAGAATAGAAACGCAAAACACAACTTTGTAAATTAATTCACATACGTGTCGCCTGTTCAATTATTATAACAGGAAAACTGAAAAGTGATATATCACACTGTACAGCACAGAAACAAGTTTCCAACAGAAGAACAGAAACGCAGAGCACTACTTTGTAAACTAAGTCACATGTATGTCGCTCGCTCAATTAGGAATACAGAAAAATTGAAAAGTGATATATCGAATTGTTCAGCACAGGAACAAGTTTCGAACTGAAGAAAAGAAAAGAAAAGCACTATTTTTAAACTAAAGAACATGTGTGTCGCTCAAATATTAGGAATACAGGAAAACTGAAAAGTGATATAACACACTGTACAGCACAGGAACAAGTTTTCAACGAAAGAACAGAAAAGCAAAGCACTACTTTTAAACGGAATCACATGTGTGTCGCTCGCTCAAATAGGAATACAGGAAAACTAAAAAGCGATATATCGAAATGGAAGGCAAAGAAACAAGTTTTCATCGAAAGAACAGAAACGCAAAGCACAACTTTGTAAACTAATTTACGTATGTGTCCCCCGTTCAATTATTATAACAGGAAAACTGAAAAGTGATATATCACACTGTACAGCACAGAAACAAGTTTCCAACAGAAGAAAAGAAACGCAAGGCAATACTTTTAAACGGAATCACATGAGTGTCACTCGCTCAATTAGGAATATAGGAAAACTGAAAAGTGATATAACACACTGTACAGCACAGGAACAAATTTCCAACAGAAGAACAGAAACGCAAAGCACTACTTTGTAAACTAAATCACGTTTGTCACTCGCTCAATTAGTAATACAGGGAAATTGAAAAGCGATATATCGAAAAGTATGGCAAAGAAACAAGTTTTCATCGAAAAACAGAAACACAAAGCACAACTTTATAAACTAATTCACATACCTGTCGCCACTTCAATTATTATAACAGGAAAACTGTAAAGTGATATAACCCTAGCCCTATCCCTAACCCTAACCGGTAACCCTAACACAAACCCTAACCCCTAACCATAACCCTAACACTAACTCTAACCCTAACCTAACCCCTAACCCTAACCTAAAACCTAACCCTACCTTAACCTAACCCTAACCCTAAACCCTAACCCTAACCCTAACCTAATCCTAACCCTACCTAACCCTAACCCTAACCCTAACCCAAACCCTAACCCTAACTTGTTCCTAACAAGAACAAGGTAGGAAACTTGTTCCTTACAAGAACAAGTTTCCAAGGAAAGAACATAAACACAAAGCACTACTTTGTAAACAAAATCACATGTGTGTCACTCTCTCAATTAGGAATACAGGAAAACTGAAAAGTGATATATCGCACTGTACAGCACAGGAACAAGTTTCCAATGAAAGAACCGAAAAGCAAAGCACTACTTTGTAAACTAATTCACATGTGTGTCGCCTGTTCAATTATTATAACAGGAAAACTGAAAAGTGATATAACTCACTGTACAGCACAGGAACAAGTTTCCAACGAAAGAACAGAAAACAAAGCACTACTTTTAAACGGAATAACATGTGTGTCGCTTGCTCAATTAGGAATACAGGAAAACTGAAAAGTGTTTTCTCGCACTGTATGGCACAGAAACAAGTTTCCATCAAAACAAGAGAAACGCAAAGCACAACTTTGTAAACTAATTCACATACGTGTCGCCAGTTCAAGTATTATAACAGGAAAACTGAAAAGTGATATAACCCTAACCCTAACCCTAACCCTAACCCTAACCTTCTAACCTTCTAACCTTCTAACCCTAACCCAACCCCTAACCCTAACCCTAACCCTACCATAACACTAACCCTAACCCTAACCCCTACCCTTAACCCTAACCCTAACCCTACCCTAACTCTAACATTTTGCCCTCAAAACTGTAAAAAAAAAAAAAAAATCTCCAGGACGCATGCACGTGTTGCGCAAATTGCATAAGCACTGTAAGCACGCTGAGCCCGAGCCATCAGGCGGGGTAAAGTGTGAGCAGCCAATCAGGGTATTGACACGTCACTTAGGTGCGACCAGGGCTTATATAAACAGCGCCACTTCTGGGCCTAGGCACTCTCCTCCCTTCCCTCCTCCCCCTCTCCCCGCCTGGCGCTTACACGCCCTGTCCGAAGCCCACGAGGTGGCCGGGCCCGCTCTACTCTCCTCCTTTCATCGATTGACTGTAATAAAGGCTTGTTGCGGAAGGACCCTTGTGCCTGGGTGCGTTTCTGCCCGTGAGACAATCATGCGGATTCCAACACCCTGACAGACCTGGCCCTGACCCTGACAGCCCTGGCCCTGGCCCTGACAGCCCTGGCCCTGGCCCTGACAGCCCTGGCCCTGGCCGTGACAGCCATGGCCCTGATCCTGACAACCCTGGCCCTGACTCTGACAGCCCTGACCCTGGCAGCCCTGGCCGTGGCCCTGATAGCCCTGACGGCCCTGACACTGGCAGCCCTTGCGGCCCTCTCCTTGGCCCTGACCCTGGCCCTGGCAGCCCTGGCCCTGGCCCTTGACCCTAACCTTTGACCTCCTAACTCTAACACCTAACCCTAACCCCTAACACTAACCCTAACCCTGACAGCCCTGACCCTGACCCTGACAGCACTGACCCTGACCCTGACAGCCCTGGCCCTGACTCTGACAGCCCTGGCCCTGGCCCTGACAGGCCTGGCCCTGTCCTTGGCAGCCCTGGTCCTGGGCCTCTCAGCCCTGGCCCTGGCCCTGGCCCTGGCAGCACTGTTCCTGGCCCTGAACCTGACCCTGGCCCTGACCCTTTACCCTAACCATTGAACCCCTAACCCTAACCTAACCCCTAACCCAACCCTGGCCTAGCCCGTGGCCTAGCCCGCTAGCCCAACCACCTTGCCCTAGCCCCCTAGCCCTAGCCCTAGCCCCTTAGCCCCCAGCCTCAGTAACCCCCTGGCCCCTAGCCACCCTAGCCCCTAGCCCCTGGTCCCAGCCCCTAGTCCTGGTCCCCAGCACGAGCCCCCTAGCCCCAGCCCTAGCCCACTAGCCCTAGCCCTAGGCCCCTAGCCCTAGCGCTAGCCCTAACCCCAGCCCTAGCCCCCTAGACCCCTAGTCTCAGCCCTAGCCCTAGCCCCCTAGCCCTATCCCCTTAGCCCCAGCCCTAGCCCCCTAGCCCTAACCCTAGCCCCCTAGTCCCCTAGCCCCCTAGCCATAGCCACCTAGCCATAACCCTAGCAGCCTAGCCCTAGTCCTAGTCCTAGCCCCAGCCCCAGCCCCCAGCCCCAGCCCTAGCCCCCTAGCCCTAGTCCCCTAGCCCCCTAGCCCCAGCCCTAGCCTCCTAGCCACCTAGCCGTAGCCCTAGCTCCCTAGTCCCCTAGCTCCAGCCCTAGCCTCCAGTCCCAGCCCCAGCACTAGCCCTAGCCCTAAACCTAACACTAACCCTGAACCTGACCGTGACCCTGACCCTAACCGTAACCAAAACCCTAACTCTAACAACCTAACCCTAAACCTAACCCTAACCCTAAACCCCTAACCCTAACCCTAACCCTGACTTTAACCCCTAACCCTAACCCTAACCCCTAACCCTAAAACTAACACTGACAGCCCTAACCCTGGCCCTGACAGCCCTGACCCTGACCCTGACAGCACTGACCCTGACCCTGAGAGCCCTGGTCCTGACCCTGACAGCCCTGGCCCTGGCCCTGACAGCCCTGGTCCTGGCCCTGGCAGTCATGGTCCTGGCCCTGGCAGCCCTGGCAGCCCGGGCCCTTGCCCTGGCGGCCCTGGTCCTGGCCCTGACCCTGACCCTTGCCCTGACCCTTGACCCTAACCCTTGACCCCCTAAACCTAACCCTAACCCCTAACCCTAGCCCTAGCCCCCTAGTCCTAGCCCGCTAGCCCAACCCCTTGCCCTAGCCCCCTAGCCCTAGCACTAGCCCTAACCCAAGCCCTAGCCCCTAGCCCCCTAGGCTCAGCCCTAGCCCTAGACCCCTAGCCCTATCCCCCTAGCCCCAGCCCTAGCCCCCTAGCCCTAACCCTAGCCCCCTAGTTCAATAGCCCACTATTCCTAGCCCCATAGCCATAGCCATAGCCCCCTAGCCCTAGTCCTTATCCTAGCCCCTGCCCTAGCCCCCATAGCCCCTAGCCCTAGACCCCTAGCCCTAGTCCCCTAGGCCCCTAGCCCCAGCCCTAGCCTCTTAGCACCCTAGCCCTAGCACTAGCCCCCTAGCCCCCTAGCTACAGCCCTAGCCTCCAGCCCCAGCCCCAGCCTCAGCCCTAGGCCTAGCCCTACCCCTAACCGTAACCCTGACTCTGAACCTGACCCTGACACTAACCCTAACCCTAACCCTAACCCGCTATCCCTAACCCCCCCTAACACTGACCCTGACCATGACCGTGACCCTGACCCCTAACCCTAACACTAACCCTAACCCTAACCCTAACCTCCCTAACCTTACCCCTAACCCTAACCCCTAACCCCTAACCCTAACCTTAACGCTAACCCTAACCCCTAACCCCTAACCCCTGACCCTCATCCTCCTATCCTAAACACTTACACTAACTGGCACTGGCCTAACCCTAACACAAACTGCAAACCCAACCCCAAACCTAACCCTAACACAAACCTGCCCTAACCCAACCCCCTACCCTAACCCTAACCTAACACTAACCCTCTAACCCTAACACTAACCCTAACCTAACCCTAACCTAACCCTAACCCTAACCTCTAACACTAACCCTAACCTTCTAACTCTAACCTTAACCCTCTAACACTAACCCTAACCCTAACCCTAACCTAACATTAATTCAAATTTAGAATTGGCTAACGAGTTTCATAAAAGTTTTCATGTTACAGCTGAGACATTGCATCATCGATTTGACATAACTAGAAAAGAAGCTAGAGATATTGTTACCCAATGTCAAAATTGTTGTCAGTTCTTACCTATGCCTCATGTTGGGAATAATCCCAGAGGAATCTGTCCACTACAAGTGTGGCAGATGGATGTTACTCACATTTCATTTTTTGGTAAATTTCAATATTTGCATGTTTCTGTTGATACTTGCACTGGAGTTGTGTTTGCTTCTCCCCTGACTGGAGAAAAGGCAGACCATGTTATTCAACATTGCCTAGAGGCATGGAGTGCCTGGGGAAAGCCCAAATTCTAAAAACTGCCAATGGGCCGGCCTATACTTCTCAAAAATTTGGACAGTTTTGTCATCCAATAAAAGTGACCCATCTAACGGGTCTCCCATATAACCCTCAAAGTCAGGGTATTATTGAACATGCTCACCGCACCCTAAAATCCTACTTAATAAAACAAAAGGGAGAGTCCAGGAGGCTCTGCCCTCAGTGCCACGAGTGACTGTTTCCTTGGCACTCTTCACACTCAATTTTTTGAATTTGGACAGTCAAGGCCATTCGGTGGCTGATCGTCACTGCTTAGGGCCTAATAGGCCCAAGGAAATGATCAAATGGAAGGATGTCTTAACTGGTGAATGGAAAGGCCCGGATCCTATCTTAATAAGATCCAGGGGAGCTGTCTGTGTTTTACCACAGGAAGAAAACCATCCATTCTGGGTACCGGAGTGCCTCACGTGAAAGCTGGTGACAGGTGAAGATGATCTTTCCACAGATACACCTGCTACCACTTGAAGATTCAAGGGCAGCGGGGATGACCACTAATTCTACTCGAGTGGATTCATTGCCCACAGATGGCTTATTACCCTGGGTTTCTTCTTCCTTTTCTTACTTTAAGATTGGGTGGGGTTTGGAATGTGGGGTGCAGCACTATGTTGGGGCTTAGTGTTTTTACTCTGGTTGTTCTGCAAACTCAATACCCAACATAAACATGACTAGGTCGCGATTGCGCAAATACTTGTGGCCTTGAAACAAGGATCATCTCCCAAAATTTGGTTATCCATGTTAAAATATTAAAACAGACTGTGACACTCAGTCGATGCACCTCAGGGGTTTTACCCATTGCCCTGAGTCGATGAGTGATCCAAGTCAATGTTGCCTTTGCCTAAGCGGCTATGGTACCTAGATAGGAGGATGACAGCCCTTGCACTCCCTGCAATTTTATTCAATTGCACGGGAATGGATGTCACCTCCTTTTTTAATCTTCTCCCTTAGCCCCTGCACCCAGAGGACTTGTCACCATTGCACCTGGTGGGGTAAGGAAGTAATCTAAAGCTCTTGATCGCTTACTCCCCAAAGAAGGAGCTCGCTTGATCGAGCTTAGGTCTCTCTTGTGCCATGCTTATAGGCTTTAAGGCAGTTTTCATTTATTAAAACAAAAGGGGGATGTGGAGAGCTGAGACTCAGACGCCACTAGGTGGCGCTGACATTTTGCCCTCAAAACTGTAAAAAAAAACCTCCAGTACGCATGCTCGGGTTGCGCAAATTGCATAAGCACACTAAGCACGCTGGACCCGAGTCATCAGGGGGGGTAAAGTGTGAGCAGCCAATCAGGGTATTGACACATCACTTAGGTGAGACCAGGGCTTATATAAACAGTGCCACTTCTGGGCCCTGGCGCTCTCCTCCCTCTCCTCCTCCCCCTCTCCCCTCCTGGAACTTGCCCGCCCTGGCCGCGGCCCGCGGGACGCCATGATGCCCTTTGGGCAATGCGAGCGCCACCTGTGCCAGCGAAGTGGCCAGGCCCGCTCTCCTCTCCTCCTTTCATCTATTGACTGTAATAAATGCTTGTTGCAGAAGGACCCTGTGCCCGCATTCGTTTCTGCCAGCCAGACGAATCACGCGGCTTCCAACACTCTGACAGCCCTGGCCCTGATCCTGACAGCCCTGGCCCTGGGCCTGACAGCCCTGGCCCTGGCCCTGACAGGCTTGGCCCTGGCCCTGACAGCCCTGGCCCTGATCCTGACAATCCTGGCCCTGACTAAGACAGCCCTGGCCTTGGCAGCCTTGGCCCTGGACCTGATAGCCCTGTCGGCTCTGGCCCTGGAAGCCCTTGCGGACCTCTCCCTAGCCCTGGCCCTGGCCCTGGCAGACTGGCCCTGGCCCTGGCCTTGACCCTTGACCCAAACCTTTGACCCCCTAACCCTAATCCCTAACCCTAAAGCCTAACCCCTACCCCTAAACCTAACCCTGACAGCCCTGACCCTGACCCTGACAGCACTGACCCTGACCCTGACAGCCCTGGCCCTGACTCTGACAGCCCTGGCGTTGGCCCTGACAGCCCTGGCCCTGGCCCTGGCAGCGATGGTCCTGGCCCTGACCCTGACCCTGACCCTGACCCTTGACCCTAACCCTTGACCCCCTAAAACTAAACCTAACCACTAACCCTAACCCTAGCTCTAGCCCCCTAGCCCTAGCCTGCAAGCCCAACCCCCTTGCCCTAGTCTTCTAGCCCTAGCCCTAGCCCCGTAGCCCTAGCCTCCTAGCCCCCTAGCCTCCTAGCCCACCATTCCCTGGCCCCCTAGTCCTAGCCTTTGTCCTTGCCCCAAGCACTAGCCCCCTAGGCCCAGCCCCAGCCCCCTAGCCCTAGCCCTAGCCCTAGCCCCAGCCCTAGCCCCCTAGCCCCCTAGCCTCAGCCCTAGCCCTAGCCACCTAGCCCTATCCCCCTAGCCCCAGCCCTGGCCCCCCCCAGCCCCAGCCCCAGCCCCTAGACCCCTAACCCCTGCCCTGGCCCCAGCCCCCCTAGCCCTCTAGCCCCCCTAGCCCTAGCCCCCTAGTCCTAGCCCTAGTCCTAGCGCCCTAGCACTAGCCCCCTAGCCCCAGCCCTAGCACCCTAGCAATAGCCCTAGCACGCTAGCCCTAGTCCTAGCCCTAGCCCCAGCCCTAGCCCCTAAGCCCCCTAGCCTCAGCCCTAGCTCTAGCCCCCTAGCCCTAGCCCCCAGTCCCTTATCCCCCTAGCCCTAGACCCCTAGCTCCAGCCCTAGCCACCTATCCCCTAGCCCTAGCCTCCTAGCCCTAGCCTCCTAGCCCTAGCCTCCTAGCCCCCTAGCCCCAGCCCTAGCCTCCTAGCCCCCTACACTAGCCCTAGTCCCCTAGCCCCTAGCTCCAGCCTTAACCTCCAACCCCCCGCCCCAGCCCTGACCCTGACCCTAGGCCTAACCATAACCCTAACCCTGACCCTGAACTGACCCTGACCCCTAACCCAAACCCTAACCCTAACCCCTAACCCTAACCTAACCCTAACCCCTAACCTAACCTAAACCTAACCCTAACCCCCTAACCCTAAACCTGACTTTAACCCCTAACCCTAACCCTAACCTCTAACCCCAACCCTAACCCCCCAACCCTAAACCTGACCCTGACCCTGACCCCTAACACTAACCCTAACACCCTTAACCCTAACTGTAACCCCTAACCCCTAACCCTAACCCTAACCCTATCCCTAACCCTAACCCTAACCCTAACCCCTAACCCCTAACCCTAACACTAACCGTAATTCTAACCCTAACCCCTAACCCTAACCGCAACCCCAACCCTAACCCTTACCTTAACCCTAACGCTAACCCTAACCCTAACCCTCTAACCCTAACCCTCACACTGACAGCCCTGACCCTGACCCTGACAGCACTGACCCTGACCCTGACAGCCCTGACCCTGACCCAGACAGCCCTGACCCTGGCCCTGACAGCCCTGGCGCTGGCCCTGACAGTCCTGGCCCTGACCCAGACAGCCCTGACCCTGGCCCTGACAGCCCTGGCCCTGGCCCTGACAGTCCTGGCCCTGGCAGCCCTGGCCCTGGACCTGGCGGCCCTGATTCTGGTTTTGACGCTGGCCCTGGCCCTGACCCTTGACCCTAACACTTGACCCACTAACCCTGAACCTAACTCCTAACCCTAACTCTAGCCCTAGCCCCCTAGCACTAGCCCCCTAGCCCTAGCCCCCTAGCCCCCTAGCCCCCTAGCCCCCCTATCCCTAGCCCCCTAGTCCTAGCCCAAGTAATAGCCCCCTAGGACTAGCCCCCTAGCCCCAGCCCTAGTCTACTAGCCCTAGCCCTAGCCCTCGCCCCAGCCCTAGCCCCCTAACCCCTAACCTCAGCCCTAGGCCTAGCCCCTAGCCCTATCCCCCTAGCCTCAGCCCTAGCCCTCTAGCCCTAGCCCTAGTCCCCTAGTCCCCTAGCCCTCTAACCCTAGCCCCCTAGCCCTAGCCCTAGCCCCCTAGCCCTAGTCCTGGTCCTAGCCCCAGCCCTAGCCTCCTAGCCCTTAGCCCTAGCCCCCTAGCCCTAGACCCCTAGACTCCTACCCCAACAAAAGCCTACTAGCCCCCTAGCCCTAGCCCTAGCCCCTAGCCCCCTAGCTCCAGCCCTAGCCTCCAGCCCTAGCCCCAGCCCGAGCCCAAACCCTAGCCCTAGCCCTGACCCTGACCCTGACCCTGACCCTGACCCTGACCCTGATCCTAACCCTAAACCTAACCCTGACAGGCCTGGCCCTGACACTGACAGCCCTGGCCCTGGCCCTGACATCCCTGGCCCTGGCCCTGACAGCCCTGGCCCTGATCCTGACAGCCCTGGCCCTGACTCTGACAGCCCTTGCCCTGGCAGCCCTGGCCGTGGCACTGATAGCCCTGAGGGCCCTGGGCCTGGCAGCCTTTGAGGCCCTCTCCCTGGCCCTGGCCCTGGCCCTGGAAGCCCTGGCCCTGACCCTGGAACTTGACCCTTGACCCTAACATTTGACCCCCTAACCCTAACCCCTAACACTAACCCCCTAACCCCTAACCCCTAACCCTAACCCTGACAGCCCTGACCCTGACCCTGACCCTGACCCTGACAGCCCTGGCCTTGACCCTGATAGCCTTGGCCCTTGCCCTTGCAGCCCTGGTCCTGGCCATGGCAGAACTGTCCATGGCCCTGGCGGCCCTGGTCGGAGCCCTGACCATGACCCTGGCCCTGACCCTTGACCCTAACCCTTGACTCCCTAACCCTAACCCTAACCCGTAACCCTAACCCTAGCCCTAGCCCCCTAGCCCTAGTCCACTAGCCCTACCCCCTTGCCCTAGCCCCCTAGCCCTAGCCCTAGCACCCTAGCCCTAGCCTCCTAGCCCCCTAGCCCCCCTAGTCCTAGCCCCCTAGTCCTAGCCCTAGTCCTAGCCCCCTAGCACTAGCCCCCTAGCCCCAGCCCTAGCCCCCTAGCCCTAACCCTAGGGCCTAGCCCTAGCCCTAGCCCTAGCCCTAGCCCCTTAGATCCCTAGCCTCAGCCCAAGCCCTAGCCCCCTAGCCCTAGCCCCCAAGCCCTAGTCCTAGTCCTAGACCCAGCCCTAGCCCACTAGCCCCCTAGCCCGAATCCCTAGCCCCCTAGCCCTAGAGCCCTAGCGCTCTAGAGCCAGCCCTAGCCTCCTAGCCCCCTAGCCCTAGCCCTAGACCCCTAGCCCCCTAGCTCCAGCCCCAGCCACAACAGTAGCCCTAGCCCTATCCATAACCCTGACCCTGACCGTAACACTAACCCTAAACCTAACCTTAACCCCTTAAACCTAACCCGAACCCTAACCCTGTATCCCTAACCCTAACCCTAACCCCCTAACCCTAACACTAACACTAATCCTAACCCCTAACGCTAACCCTAACACTGACCCTGACCCTGACCCTGACCCCTAAACCTAACCCTAACCCTAACACTAACCCCTAGCACTAACCCTAACCCCAAACCCAACCCCAACACCAACCCCAACCACAACCCCAACCCTAACCCCAAACGTAACCCTAACCCTAACCCTAACCTCCAACACTAACCCTAACCCTCTAACCCTAACCCTAACCCTAACCCTAACCCTAACCCTAACCCTAACCCTAAACCTAACCCTAACCCTAACCCCTAATCCCTAAACCTAACCCTAACCCTTACCCTAACCCTAACATTAATTCAAATTTAGAATTGGCTAAGGAGTTTCATAAAAGTTTTCATGTTACAGCTGAGACATTGCGTCATCGATTTGACATAACTAGAAAAGAAGCTAGAGATATTGTTACCCAATATCAAAATTGTTGTCAGTTCTTACCTATGCCTCATGTTGGGAATAATCCCAGAGGAATCCGTCCACTACAAGTGTGGCAGATGGATGTTACTCACATTTCATTTTTTGGTAAACTTCAATATTTGCATGTTTCTGTTGATACTTGCTCTAGAGTTGTGTTTGCTTCTCCCCTGACTGGAGAAAAGGCAGCCCATGTTATTCAACATTGCCTAGAGGCATGGAGTGCCTGGGGAAAGCCCAAAATTGGAAAAACTGACAATGGGCCGGCCTATACTTCTCAACAATTTGGACAGTTTTGTCATCCAATAATAGTGACCCCCTAGCCCTAGCCCCCTAGACCTAGCCCTAGCCCTCTAGTCCCCTAGCCCCCTAGCCCTAGCCCTAGCACCATAGCCCTAGCCCCCTAGCCCCTAGCCCTAGCCCCATAGCCCTAGCCCCCTAGCCCCCTAGCCCCCTAGCCCCAGGCCTAGCCTCCTAGCCACCTAGCCCTACGCCAAGCCCCCTAGCCCCCTAGCTCCAGCTCTAGCCTCCAGCCCCAGCCCCAGCCCCAGCCCTAGCCCTAGCCCTAGCCCTAAACCTAACCCTGACCCTGGCCCTGACCCTGAACCTAACCCTAACCCTAAGCCTAACCCTAACCCCCTAACACTAACCCCCTAACCCTAACCCTAAACCTAACCCTAACCCCCTAACCCTAACCCTAAACCTAACCCTAACCCCTAACCCTAACCCTAACCCTGACTTTAACCCCTAACCCTAACCCTAACCCTAATCCCTAAGTCTAAACCTAACCCCCCCTAACCCTAACCCTAACCCTAACCCTAACCCTAAACCTAACCCTCTCACCCTAACCCTCACGCTCTAACCATAACCCTAACACTAACAGTAACCCTAACCCTAAACCCTAACCCTAACACCAACCCCAACGCTATCCCTAACCCTAACCCTAACCCTAACCCTAAGCCTAACCCTCTAACCCTAACCTTCACACTGACAGCCCTGACCCTGACCCTGAAAGCACTGACCCTGACCCTGACAGCCCTGGCCCTGACCCTGACAGACCTGGCCCAGACCCTGACAGCCCTGGCCCTGACCCTGACATCTCTGTCCCTGGCCATGGCAGCCCTGGTCCAGGCCCAGGCAGCCCTGGCCCTGGCCCTGACAGCCCTGGCCCTGGCGGCCCTGGTCCTGGTTTTGACACTGGCCCTGGCCCTGGCCCTGACCCTTGACCCTAACACTTGACCCACTAACCCTGAACCTAACCCCTAACCCTAACTCTAGCCCTAGCCCCCTAGCACTAGCCCCCTAGCCCTAGCCCCCTAGCCCCCTAGCCCCCTAGCCCCCCTATCCCTAGCCCCCTAGTCCTAGCCCAAGTAATAGCCCCCTAGGACTAGCCCCCTAGCCCCAGCCCAACCCCCTAGCCCTAGCCCTGGCCCCAGCCCTAGCCCCCTAACCCCTAACCTCAGCCCTAGCCCTAGCCCCCTAGCCCTAGCCCCCTAGCCTCAGCCCTAGCCCTCTAGCCCTAGCCCTAGTCCCCTAGTCCCCTAGCCCTCTAGCCCTAGCCCCCTAGCCCTAGCCCTAGCCCTAGACCCCTAGCCCTAGTCCTAGTCCTAGCCCCAGCCCTAGCCTCCTAGCCCTTAGCCCTAGCCCCCTAGCCCTAGACCCCTAGCCCTAGACCCCTAGACTCCTACCCCAACAAAAGCCTACTAGCCCCCTAGCCCTAGCCCTAGCCCCTAGCCCCCTAGCTCCAGCCCTAGCCTCCAGCCCCAGCCCCAGCCCGAGCCCAAACCCAAGCCCAAGCCCCTAGCCTGACCCTGACCTGACCCTGACCCTGACCCTGATCCTAACCCTAAACCTAACCCTGACAGGCCTGGCCCTGACACTGACAGCCCTGGCCCTGGCCCTGACATCCCTGGCCCTGGCCCTGACAGCCCTGGCCCTGATCCTGACAGCCCTGGCCCTGACTCTGACAGCCCTTGCCCTGGCAGCCCTGGCCGTGGCACTGATAGCCCTGAGGGCCCTGGGCCTGGCAGCCTTTGAGGCCCTCTCCCTGGCCCTGGCCCTGGCCCTGGAAGCCCTGGCCCTGACCCTGGAACTTGACCCTTGACCCTAACCTTTGACCCCCTAACCCTAACCCCTAACACTAACCCCCCTAACCCCTAACCCCTAAACCTAACCCTGACAGCCCTGACCCTGACCCTGACCCTGACCCTGACAGCCCTGGCCTTGACCCTGATAGCCCTGGCCCTTGCCCTTGCAGCCCTGGTCCTGGCCATGGCAGAACTGTCCATGGCCCTGGCGGCCCTGGTCGGAGCCCTGACCATGACCCTGGCCCTGACCCTTGACCCTAACCCTTGACTCCCTAACCCTAACCCTAACCCTAACCCGTAACCCTAACCCTAGCCCTAGCCCCCTAGCCCAAGTCCACTAGCACTACCCCCTTGCCCTAGCCCCCTAGCCCTAGCCCTAGCACCCTAGCCCTAGCCTCCTAGCCCCTAGCCCCTAGCCCCTAGTCGAGCCCCCTGTCCCAGCCCCTAGTCCTGGCCCCCCAGCACTAGCCCCTAGCCCCAGCCCTAGCCCCCTAGCCCTAACCCTAGGGCCTAGCCCTAGCCCTAGCACTAGCCCTAGCCCCTTAGATCCCTAGCCTCAGCCCAAGCCCTAGCCCCCTAGCCCTAGCCCCCTAGACCTAGCCCTAGCCCCCAAGCCCTAGTCCTAGTCCTAGACCCAGCCCTAGCCCACTAGCCCCCTAGCCCGAATCCCTAGCCCCCTAGCCCTAGAGCCCTAGCGCCCTAGAGCCAGCCCTAGCCTCTAGCCCCCTAGCCCTAGCCCTAGCCCCCTAGCCCCCTAGCTCCAGCCCCAGCCACAACAGTAGCCCTAGCCCTAACCGTAACCCTGACCCTGACCCTGACCCTGACCGTAACACTAACCCTAAACCTAACCTTAACCCCTTAAACCTAACCCGAACCCTAACCCTGTATCCCTAACCCTAACCCTAACCCCCTAACCCTAACACTAACCCTAATCCTAACCCCCTAACGCTAACCCTAACACTGACCCTGACCCTGACCCTGACCCCTAAAACCTAACCCTAACCCTAACACTAACCCTAGCCCTAACCCTAACCCCAAACCCAACACCAACACCAACCCCAACCACAACCCCAACCCTAACCCCAAACGTAACCCTAACCCTAACCCTCCAACACTAACCCTAACCCTCTAACCCTAACCCTAACCCTAACCCTAACCCTAAGCCTAACCCTAACCCCTAACCCTAACCCCTAACCCTAACCCTAACCCCTGACCCTAACCCTAACCCTAACCCTAACATTAATTCAAATTTAGAATTGGCTAAGGAGTTTCATAAAAGTTTTCATGTTACAGCTGAGACATTGCGTCATCGATTTGACATAACTAGAAAAGAAGCTAGAGATATTGTTACCCAATATCAAAATTGTTGTCAGTTCTTACCTATGCCTCATGTTGGGAATAATCCCAGAGGAATCCGTCCACTACAAGTGTGGCAGATGGATGTTACTCACATTTCATTTTTTGGTAAACTTCAATATTTGCATGTTTCTGTTGATACTTGCACTGGAGTTGTGTTTGCTTCTCCCCTGACTGGAGAAAAGGCAGACCATGTTATTCAACATTGCCTAGAGGCATGGAGTGCCTGGGGAAAGCCCAAAATTCTAAAAACTGACAATGGGCCGGCCTATACTTCTCAAAAATTTGGACAGTTTTGTCATCCAATAAAAGTGACCCATCTAACGGGTCTCCCATATAACCCTCAAAGTCAGGGTATTATTAAACATGCTCACCGCACCCTAAAATCCTACTTAAAAAAACAAAAGGGAGAGTCCAGGAGGCTCTGCCCTCAGTACCACGAGTGACCATTACCTTGGCACTCTTCACTCTCAATTTTTTTAATTTGGACAGTCAAGGCCATTCGGTGGCTGATCGCCACTGCTTAGGGCCTAATAGGCCCAAGGAAATGATCAAATGGAAGGATGTCTTAACTGGTGAATGGAAAGGCCTGGATCCTATCTTAATAAGATCCAAGGGAGCTGTCTGTGTTTTCCCACAGGAAGAAAACAATCCATTCTGGGTACCGGAGCGCCTCACGCGAAAGCTGGTGACAGCTGAAGATGATCTTTCCACAGATAAACCTGCTACCACTTGAAGAGTCAAGGGCGGCAAGGATGACCACTAATTCTACTCGAGTGGATTCATTGCCCACAGATGGCTTATTACCCTGGGTTTCTTCTGCCTTTTCTTACTTTAAGATTGGGTGGGGGTTGGAATGTTTGGTGCAACACTATGTTGGACTTAGTGTTTTTACTCTGGTTGTTCTGCAAACTCAATACCCAACATAAACGTGACTAGGTCGCGATCGCGCAAACACTTGTGGCCTTGAAACAAGGATCATCTCCCAAAATTTGGTTACCCATGTTAAAAAATTAAAACAGACTGTGACACTCAGTCGATGCACCTCAGGGGTTTTACCCATTGCCCTGAGTCGATGAGTGATCCAAGTCTATGTTGCCTTTGCCTAAGCGGCTATGGTACCTAGATAGGAGGATGACAGCCCTTGCACTCCCTGGAATTTTATTCCATTGCACGGGAATGGGTGTCACCTCCTTTTTTAATCTTCTCCCTTAGCCCCTGCACCCAGAGGACTTGTCTCCATTGCACCTGGTGGGGTAAGGAAGTAATCTAAAGCTCTTGATTGCTTACTCCCCAAAGAAGGAGCTCGCTTGATCGAGCTTAGGGCTCTCTTGTGCCACGCTTATAGGCTTTAAGGCAGTTTTCATTTATTAAAACAAAAGGGGGATGTGGAGAGCTGAGACTCAGGCGCCACTAGGTGGCGCTGACATTTTGCCCTCAAAACTGTAAAAAAACACCTCCAGTTCACATGTGCAGGTTGCGCAAATTGGGTAAGCACGCTAAGCTCGCTGGGCCCTAGTCAAGAGGCGGGGTAAAGAGTGAGCAGCCAATCAGGGTATTGACATGTCACTTAGGTGAGACCAGGGCTTATATAAACAGCGCCACTTCTGGGCCCTGGCGCTCTCCTCCCTCTCCTCATCCCCCTCTCCCCTCCTGGGGCTTGCCCGCCCTGGCCGCGGCCCAAGTGAAGCCATGGTGTCCGTTGGCCAATGCGAGCGCCGCCCGCGCCCGCAAGGTGGCCAGGCCCGCTCTCCTCTCCTCCTTTCATCTATTGACTGTAATAAAGGCTTGTTGAGGAAGGACTCTTGTGCCCACGTGCGTTTCTGCTGGCGAGACAATCATGTGGCTTCCAACACCCTGACACACCTGGCCCTGACCCTGACAGCCCTGGCCCTGACAGCCCTGGCCCTGGCCCTGACAGCCCTGGTCCTTGTCCTGACAGCCCTGGCCCTGGCCCTGACAGCCCTGGCCCTGATCCTGACAGCCCTGGCCCTGACTCTGACAGCCCTGGCCGTGGCAGCCCTGGCCGTGTCCCAGATAGCCCTGACGGCCCTAGTCCTGGCAGCCCTTGCGGCCCTCTCCCTGGCCCTGTCCTTGGCAGCCCTGGCCCTGGCCCTGGCCCTTGACCCTTGACCCTAACCTTTGACCCCCTAACCCTAACCCCTAACCCTAACCCCTAACACCTAACCCTAACCCCTAACACTAACCCTAGCCCTAGCCCTAGCCCCCTAGCCCTAGCCCGCTAGCCCAACCCCCTTGCCCTAGCCCCCTAGCCCTAGCTCTAGCAATCTAGCCCTAGCCTCCTAGCCCCCTAGCTCCCTAGCCCCCCTAGCCCTAGCCCCCTAGACCTAGCCCTAGTCCTATCCCCTTAGCACTAGCCCCCTAGCCCTAGCCCTAGCCCCCTTGCCCTAGACCTAGCCCACTAACCCTAGCCCTAGCCCTAGCCCCAGCCCTAGCCCCCTAGCCCCCTAGCCTCAGCCCTAGCCCTAGCCCCCTAGCCTCAGCCCTAGCCCTAGCCCCCTAGCCCTATCGCCCTAGCCCCAGCCCTAGCCACCTAGCCTTAGCCCTAGCCCCCTAGCCCTAGCCCCCTAGCCCTAGCCCTAGCCCCCTAGTCCTAGCCAAAGCCCTAGCCCCCTAGCCCCTAACCCCAGCCCCCTAGCTCCAGCCATAGCCTCCAGTCCCAGCCCGAGCTCCAGCCCTAGCCCTATCCCAAGGCCTAACCCTAACGCTGACCCTGCCCCTGCCCCTGACCCTGACCCTAACCCTAACCCTAACAATAACCCTAACCCCCTAACCCTAACCCTAACCTAACCCCCTAACCCTAACCCTAAACCTAACACTAACAACCTAACCCTAACCTTAACCCAGACTTTAACCCTAACCCTAACCCTAACCCTAACCCTAACCCTAACCCCTAACCCTAACCCTAACCCCTAACCCTAACCCTGACCCTGACCCTGACCCTGTCCCTGACCCTGAACCTGAACACTAACCCTCAACCTAACTCTAACCCTAACCCTAACCCTAACCCCTAAACCTAACCCTAACCCCTAACCCTAACACTAACCTGACTTTAACCCCTAACCCTAACCCTAACCCAACCCCTAACCCTAACCCTAACCCACCCAACCCTAACCCTGACCCCTGACACTGACCCTGACCCTGACCCTGACCCTGACCACTAACCCTAACCCTAACCCTAACCCTAAACCTAAAACTAACCCTAACCCTAAAACTTAAACCCTATACCCTAAACCCTTAACGTTAACCCTAACCCTAACCCTAATACTTAACCCTAACCCTAACCCCTAATTTTAACCCTAACCTCTAACCCTAACCCTAATCCTAACCCTAACACTAACACTAACCCTATCCCTAACCCCTAACTCTCACCCTAACCCTAACCCTAACCATAACACCAACCCCAATCCCAACCCCAACCCCAACCCAACCTTAACCCTAAACCCAACCCCAACCCTAACCCCAACCCTAACTCTAACCTAATTTAACCCTAACCCTAACCCTAACCTAATTTTAACCTCTAACCCTAACCCTAACCTAACCCTTTTTTCCCTAACTCTAAACCTCTAACCCTAACCCTAACACTTAACACTTAACCCTATCCCTAACCCATAACCCCTAACCCTAACCCCAACCCTAACCCTAACCCTAACCCTAACCTCTAACCCTAACCCTAACCTCTAACCCTAACCCTAACCCTTTAATTTTAACCCTTACCCTACCACTAATTTTAACCCTAATTTTAATTTTAACTCTAACTCTAACCTCTAATTTTATCCCTAAACCTAACCCTTTTTCCTAACTCTAACCCTCTAACCCTAACCCTAACACTAACACTAACCCTATCCCTAACCCATAACCCCTAACCCTAACCCCAACCCTAACCCTAACCCTAACCTCTAACCCTAACCCTAAACCTCTAACCCTAACCCTAACCTCTAACCCTAACCCTTACCTACCACTAACCCTAACCCTAACCCTAAACCTAAACCTAACCCCAACTCCAACCCCAACCCCATCCCCAACCCCAACTTTAACCCTAACCCTAACCCTAACCCTAACCCTAACCCTCTAACCCTAACCCTAGCCCTAGACCCTAGCCCTAGCCGGCGAGCAGGCTAAGCACGCTGGGCCTGAGTCATCAGGCGGGGTAAAGATTGAGCAGCCAATCAGGGCATTGACACGTCACTTAGGTGCGACCAGGGCTTATATAAACAGCGCCACTTCTGGGCCCTGGAGCTCTCCTCCCTCTCCTCGTCCCCCTTTCCCCACCCGGGCCTTGCCAGTCTTGACTGCGGCCCGCGGGACGCCGTGGTGTCCATCGGCCAATGGGAGTGCCGCCCGTGCCTGCGAGGTGGCCGGGCCTGCTCTCCTCTCCTTCTTTCATCGATTGACTGTAATAAAGGCTTGTTGCGGAAGGACCCTTGTGCCCGCATGCGTTTCTGCCGGCGAGATGGTCACGTGGCTTGCAACACCCTGATAGACCTGGCCCTGACCCTGACAGCCCTGGCCCTGGCCCTGACAGCCCTCGCCCTGGCCCTGACAGCCCTGGCCCTGGTCCTGACAGCACTGACCCTGGCACTGGCAGCCCTGGACCTGGCCCTGACCCTGACCCTGGCCCTGACCCTTGACCCTAAACCTTGACCCCTAACCCTAACCCTAACCCCTAACCCTAACCCTAGCCCTAACCCCAAGCCCTAGCCCGCTAGCCCAACCCCCTTGCCCTAGCCCCCTAGCCTTAGCCCTAGCCCCCTAGCCTTAGCCTCCTACAACCTAGCCCCCTAGCCCCCTAGCCCTAGGCCCCTAGTCCTAGCCCTAGTCCTAGCCCCCTAGCACTAGTGCCCTAGACCCAGCCCTAGCCCCCTAGCCCTAGCCCTAGCCCCCTAGCCCTAGCCCTAGCCCCAGCACTAGCCCCCTAGCCCTGTAGACTCAGCCCTAGTCCTAGCCCCCTAGCCCTAGCCCCCTAGCCCTAGCCCCCTAACCTCCTAGTCCCAGCCCTAGCCTCCTAGCCCCCTAGCTCCAGCCCTAGCCTCCAGCCCAAGCCCCAGCCCTAGCCCTAGCCGTAGCCCTAACCCGAACTCTGACCCTGACCCTGAACCTGACCCTGACCCTAATCCTAACCCTAACCCTAACACTAACCCCCTAACCCTAATCCTAATCCTAAACCTAACCCCCTAAACCAACCTAACCCTAACCCTAAACCCCTAACCCTAACCATAAACATAACCCTAACACCTAACCCTAACCCTAACACCCCCTAACCCTAACCCTGACCCTGACCCTGACCCTGACCCTGACCCCTAACCCTAATCCTAACCCTAACCCTAACCCTAAACACTAAACCCTAACCCTAACACTAACCCTAGCCCCTAACCCCTAACCCTAAACCTCACCCTAACCCTAATCCTAACCCTAACCCTAACCCTAACCCTAACCCCAAACCCAACTCCAACCCCAACCCTAACCCTAACCCTAACCCTAACCCTAACCTCTAACCCTAACCCTAACCCTAACCCTAACCCTAACCCTAACCCTATCCCAAACCCTAACCCTAACCCTAACCCTAACCTCTAACACTAACCCTAAACCTAACCCTAACCCTAACCCTAACCCTATCCCAAACCCTAAACCTAACCCTAATCCTAACCCCTAACCCTAACCCCTAACCCTAACCCTAATACCCCCTAACCCTAACCCTGAAACTGACCCTGACCCTTATCCTGACCCATAACCCTAACCCTAACCCTAACCCTAACCCTAACCATCTAACCCTAACCATAAGCCTCTAAACCTAACCCTAACCCTAACGTTAATTCAAATTTAGAATTGACTAAGGAGTTTCATAAAAGTTTTCATGTTACAGCTGAGACATTGCGTCATCGATTTGACATAACTAGAAAAGAAGCTAGAGATATTGTTACCCAATGTCAAAATTGTTGTCAGTTCTTACCTATGCCTCATGTTGGGATTAATCCCAGAGGAATCCGTCCACTACAAGTGTGGCAGATGGATGTTACTCACATTTCATTTTTTGGTAAACTTCAATATTTGCATGTTTCTGTTGATACTTGCTCTGGAGTTGTGTTTGCTTCTCCCCTGACGGGAGAAAAGGCAGCCCATGTTATTCAACATTGCCTAGAGGCATGGAGTGCCTGGGGAAAGCCCAAAATTCTAAAAACTGCCAATGGGCCGGCCTATACTTCTCAAAAATTTGGACAGTTTTGTCATCCAATAAAAGTGACCCATCTAACGGGTCTCCCATATAACCCTCAAAGTCAGGGTATTATTAAACATGCTCACCGCACCCTAAAAATCCTACTTAATAAAACAAAAGGAGGGTCCAGGAGGCTCTGCCCTCAGTGCCACGAGTGACCGTTTCCTTGGCACTCTTCACACTCAATTTTTTGAATTTGGACAGTCAAGGCCATTCGGCGGCTGATCGCCACTGCTTAGGGACCTAATAGGCCCAAGGAAATGATCAAATGGTAGGATGTCTTAACTGGTCAATGGAAAGGCCCGGATCCTATCTTAATAAGATCCAGGGGAGCTGTCTGTGTTTTCCCACAGGAAGAAAACAATCCATTCTGGGTACCGGAGCGCCTCATGGGAAAGCTGGTGACAGCTGAAGATGATCATTCAACAGATACACCTGCTACCACTAAAAGAGTCAAGGGCGGCAAGGATGACCACTAATTCTACTCGAGTGGATTCATTGCCCACAGATGGCTTATTACCCTGGGTTTCTTCTGCCTTTTCTTACTTTAAGATTGGGTGGGGGTTGGAATGTTTGGTGCAGCACTATGTTGGGCTTAGTGTTTTTACTCTGGTTGTTCTGCAAACTCAATACCCAACATAAACGTGACTAGGTCGCGATCGCGCAAACACTTGTGGCCTTGAAACAAGGATCAACTCCCAAAATTTGGTTACCCATGTTAAAAAATTAAAACAGACTGTGATACTCGGTCGATGCACCTCAGGGGTTTTACCCATTGCCCTGAGTCGATGAGTGATCCAAGTCAATGTTGCCTTTGCCTAAGCGGCTATGGTACCTAGATAGGAGGATGACAGCCCTTGCACTCCCTGGAATTTTATTCCATTGCACGGGAATGGGTGTCACCTCCTTTTTTAATCTTCTCTCTTAGCCCCTGAACCCAGAGGACTTGTCTCCATTGTACCTGGTCGGGTAAGGAAGTAATCTAAAGCCCTTGATCGCTTACTGCCCAAAGAAGGAGCTCCCTTGATCAAGCTTAGGGCTCTCTTGTGCCACGCTTATAGGCTTTAAGGCAGTTTTCATTTATTAAAACAAAAGGGGGATGTGGAGAGCTGAGACTCAAAAGCCACTAGGTGGCGCTGACATTTTGCCCTAAAAGACTGTAAAAAAAAAAAACCTCCAGTAAGCATGCGCCCATTGTGCAAATTGTGTAAGCATGGTAAGCACGCTGGGCACGAGTATTCAGGTGGGGTAAAGAGTGAGCAGCCAGTCAGGGTATTGACACGTCACTTAGGTGCGACCAGGGCTTATATAAACAGTGCCACTTCTGGGCCCTGGCGCTCTCCTCCCTCTCCTCCTCCTCCTCTCACTGCCCCCATGGGACGCTTCTGTGTCCGTTGGCCAATGTGAGCTCCGCCCGCGCCCACGTGGTGGCCAGGCCCGCTCTCCTCTCTTCCTTTCATCGATTGACTGTAATAAAGGCTTGTTGCGGAAGAACCCTTGTGCCCACGTGCGTTTCTGCAGGCAAGACGAATCACGTGGCTTCCAGCACCCTGACAGACCTGGGCCTGACCCTGACAGCCCTGGCCCTGGCCCTGATAGCCCTGGCCCTGGCCCTGACAGCCCTGGCCCTGATCCTGACACCCCTGGCCCTGACTCTGACAACCCTAGCCCTGGCAGCCCTGGCTGTGGCCCTGATAGCCCTGAGGGCCCTGGCCCTGGCAGCCCTTGCAGGTCTCTCCCTGGCCCTGTCCCTGGCCATGGCAGCCCTGGTCCTGGCCATGGCCTTTGACTCTTGACCCTAACCTTTGATCCCCTAACGCTAACCCCTAATCCCTAAAACCTAAACCCTAACCCCTAACCCTAAACCTGACAGCCCTGACCCTGACACTGACAGCACTGACCCTAACCCTGACAGCCCTGGCCCTGACCCTGACAGCCCTGGCCCTGGCCCTGACAGCCCTGGCCCTGGCCCTGACAGCCCTGGCCCTGGCCCTGGCGGCCCTGGTCCTGGCCCTTACCCTGACCCTGGCCCTGACACTGACCCTGAACCTGACCCTAACCATAACCCTTACCCTAACCCTAACCCCGTAACACTAACCCTAACCCTAAACATCTAACCCTAACCCTAACCCCTAACCCTAACCCCAATCCCAACCCTAACCCTAACCTTAACCCTAAACCTCTAACCCTAACCCTCACACTGACAGCCCTGACCCTGACCCTGACAGCCCTGGCCCTGGCCCTGACAGCCCTGGCCTTGGCCCTGATAGCCCTGGCCCTGGCAGCACTGGCCCTGGCCCTGGCGGCCCTGGTCCTGGTTTTGACCCTGGCCCTGGCCCTGACCCTTGACCCTAACCCTTGACCCCCTAACCCTAACCCTAACCCGGAACCCTAACCCTAGCCCTAGCCCCCTAGCCCTAGCCTGCTAGTCCAACCCCCTTGCTCTAGCACTCTAGCCCTAGCCCTAACACCATTCTCCTTGCCCCCTATCCCCCTAGCACCAATAGCCTTAGCCCCCTATTCTTAGCCCTAGTCCTAGCCCCCTAGCACTAGCCCCCTAGCCCAAGCCCTAGCCCCCTAGCCCTAGCCCTAGCCCCCTAGCCCTAGCCCTAACCCTAGCACCAGCCCTAGGCCCTAGCGCCCTAGCCTCAGCTCTAGTCCTAGCCCCCTACCCCTAGCCCCCTAGCCCTAGCCCCCTAGCACTAGCCCTAGACCCCTAGCACTAGTCCTAGTCCTAGCCAAAGCTCTAGCCCCCTAGCCCCTAGCCCTAGCCCCCTAGCCACCTAGCACCCTAGCCCCAGCCCTAGCCTCCTAGCCCCCTAGCCCTAGCCCTAGCCCCCTAGCCCCCTAGCTCCAGCCCTAGGCTCCAGCCCCAGTCCAAGCCCCAGCCCTAGCCCTAGCCCTAGCCCTAACCCTAACCCTGACCCTGACCCTGACCCTGACACTGACCCTAACCCTAAGCCTAACACCCTAACCCTAAACCTAAACCTAACCCTAACCAACTAACCCTAACCCTAATCCTGACTTTAACCCCTAACACTAACCCTAACCCTAACCCCTAACCCTAACCCTAACACCCCCTAACCCTAACCCTAACCCTGACCCTGACCCTGACCCTGACCCCTAACCATAACTGTAACCCTAACCCTAAACCTAACACTCCTAACCCTAACCCTAACCCCAACCCCTAATCCTAACCCCATCCCTAACCAACACCCTAACCCCTAACCCCTAACCCTAACCCTAACCCTAACCCTAACCCTAAACCCAACCCCAACCTCAACCCCAACCCCAACCCCAACCCTAACCCTAACCCTCTAACCCAAACCCTCACACTGAAAGCCCTGGCCCTGACCCTGACATCCCTGGCCCTGGCCCTGACAGCCCTGGCCCTAGCCCTGACAGCCCTGGCCCTGGCAGCCCTGGCTATGGCCCTGGCGGCCCAGGTCCTGGTTTTGACCCTGGCCCTGGCCCTGACCCTTGAGCCTAAACCTTGACCCCCTAACCCCTAACCCTAACACTAGCACTAGCCACCTAGCCCTAGCCCGCTAGCCCTAGCCCCCTTGCCCTAGACCCCTAGCCCTAGCCTCCTAGCCCCCTAACCCCCTAAATCCTCATCCCTAGCCCCCTAATCCTAGCCCTAATCCTAGCCTCCAAGCACTAGCCCCCTAGCCCCAGCCCCAGCCACAGCCCCCTAGCCCTAGCCCTAGCCCTAGCCCCAGCCCTAGAACCCTCGCCCCCTAGCCTCAACCCTAGCCCTAGCCACCTAGCCCCATCCCCCTAGCACCAGCCCTAGCCCCCTAGCCCTAGCCCTAGCCCCCTAGTCCTAGCCCTAGTCCTAGCCCCCTCGCACTATGCCCTAGCCCCAGCCCTAGCCCCCTAGCCCTAGCTCTAACCCCTAGACCTAGTCATAGCCATAGCCGCAGACCTAGCCCCCTAGCCCCCTAGACTCATCCCTAGCCCTAGCCCCTAGCCCTATCCCCCTAGCCCCAGCCCTAGCCCCCTAGCCCTAGTCCTAGTCCTAGCTCCAGCCCTAGCCCCCTAGCCCCTAGCCCTAGCCCCTTAGCCCTAGCCACCTAGCCCCCTAGCCCCAGCCTTAGCCTCCTAGCCACCTTCCCTAGCCCTAGCCCCCTATCCCCCAAGCTCCAGCCCTAGCCTCCAGCCCCAGCCCCAGCCCCAGCCCTAGCCCTAGCCCTAACCCTAACCCTGACCCTGATCCTGACCATGACCCTAACCCTAACCCTAAACACCTAACACTAACCCCCTAACTCTAACCCTGACTTTAACCGCTAACCCTAACCCTAACCCCTAACCCTAAACCTAACCCCCCTATCCCTAACCCTGACCCTGACCCTGACCCTGACCCCTAACCCTAACCCTAAAACCCCTAACCGTAACACTAATCCCTAACTCTAACCCTAACACTAACCCTGACCCCTAACCCCTAACCCTAACCCTAACCCTAACCCTAACCATAACCCCAACCCCAACCCCAACCCCACCCAAACAACAACCCAAACCCTAACCCTAACTCTAACCCTAACCCTCTAACCATAACCCTAACTGCTTAACCATAACCCTAACACTAACTGTAACCCTAACCCTAACCCCTAACCCTAACCCCAACCCCAACCCTAACCCTAACCCTAACCCTATCCCTAACCCTAACCCCTCTAACCCTAACCCTCACACTGACAGCCCTGACCCTGACCCTGACAGCACTGACCCTGGCCGTGACAGCCCTGGCCGTGGCAGCCCTGGCCCTGGCCCTGGCGGCCCTGGTCCTGGTTTTGACCCTGGCCCTGGCCCTGACCCTTGACCCTAACCCTTGACCCCCTAACCCTAAACCTAACCCCTAACCCTAACCATAGCCCTAGCCCGCTAGCCCTAGCCTCCTAGCCCCCTAGCCCCCTAGCACCGCTAGCCCCACTAGCCCTAGCCACCTAGTCCTAGCCCTAGTCCTAGCCCCCTAGCACTAGCCCTAGCCCTAGCCCCAGGCCTAGCCCCATCCCCCTAGCCCCAGCCCTAGCCCACTAGCCCTAGCCCTAGCCCCCTAGTCCCCAGCCCCCAGCCCCCCCAGCCCCAGCCCCCAGCCCCAGCCCCAGCCCCCGAGTCCTAGCCTCCTAGCCCCTATCCCCCCCAGCCCTAGCCCCCTAGGCCTAGCCCTAGTTCTAGTCCCCTAGCACTAGCCCCCTAGACCCAGCCCTAGCCCCCAGCCCCAGCCCTAGCCCCCTAGCCCTAGCTCTAGCCCTAGCCACAGCCCTAGCCCCCTAGCCCCCTAGCCTCAGCCCTAGCCCTAGCCCCCTAGTCCTATCCCCCTAGCACAAATCCTTGACCCCAGCCCCTAGCCCTAGCCCCTAGCCCCAAAGCCCCAGCCCCTAGCCCCAGCCCCCCCCCCCTAGTCCCCTAGCCCCAGCCCCCAGCCCCCCAGCCCCAGCCCTAGCCCCAGCCCCTAGCCCCCAGCCCTAGCCCCAGCCCCCCAGCCCCCCAGCCCCTAGCCCCAGCCCCTAGCCCAGCCCTAGCCCCAGCCCCAGCCCTAGCCCCTAGCCCAGCCCCAGCCCCCCCTAGCCCCCTAGCCCCAGCCCCAGCCTCCTAGCCCCAGCCCTAGCCCAACCCCAGCCCCTAGCCCTCCAGCCCCAGCCCCCAGCCCCAGCCCCAGCCCTAGCCCTAGCCCTGGCAGCCCCTAGCCCTAGCCTAACCCCTGACCCTGACCCCCCTGACCCTGACCCTGACCCCTGACCCTGACCCCAGACCCTAACCCTAACCCTAACCCTAACCCCTGACAGACCTGGCCCTGACACTGACAGCCCTGGCCCTGGCCCCTGACAGCCCAGGACCTGGCCCCTGACAGCCCTGGCCCTGGCCCTGACAGCCTGACAGCTGGCCCTGATCCTGACAGCCCTGGCCCTGACTCTGACAGCCCTGGCCCTGGCAGCCCTGGCCGTGGCCCCTGATAGCCCTGATGGCCCTGGGCCTGGCAGCCTTTATGCCCTCTCCTGGCCTGGCCCTGGCCATGGCAGACCTGGCCCTGGCCCTGACGCCTGACCCTGACCCTAACCTTGACCACTAAACCTAACCCCTAACTCTCACCCCTAACCCCTAACACTAAAAGTGACAGCCCTGACCCTGACACTGACAGCACTGACCCTAACCCTGACAGCCCTGGCCCTGACCCTGACAGCCCTGGCCCTGTCCCTGACAGCCCTGACCCTGACCCCTGACAGCACTGACACTGACCCCTGACAGGCCTGGCCTTGACCCTGACAGCCCTGGCCCTGGCCCTGGCCCTGGCAGCCATGGTCCTGGCCCTGGCTGCCCTGGCCCTGGCCCTGGTGGGACCTGGTCCTAGCCCTGACCCTGACCCTGTCCCTGACGCTGACCCTAACCCTGACCCCTAACCCTAACCTTAACCCAGAACCCTAACTCTAGTCCTAGCCTAGCAGCCCGCAGCCCAACCCCTGCCCCAGCCCCTAGCCCTAGCCCAGCACCCCCACCTGCCCTAGCCTCCTAGCCCTAGCCCCTAGCACCCAGCCCTAGCCCCCAGACCTAGCCCTAGTCATAGCCCCTAGCACTAGCCCCCAGCCCTAGCCCCCAGCCCCCAGCCTAGCCCCTAGCCCCTAGCCAAATCCCCCAGCCCCAGCCCCAGCCCCTATCCCTAGCCTAGTCCCCCCAGCCCCAGCCCCCCAACCCCTAGTCCTAGCCCCAGCCCCCCCTATCCCCTAGCCCCAGTCCCAGGCCCCAGCCCTAGCCCCCCCCCCAGCCCCAGGCCCAGCCCCCTAGCCCCTAGCCTCAGCCCCCAGCCCCAGCCCACCCCAGCCCTAGCCCCCAGCCCCAGCCCCAGGCCCTAGGCCCAGCCCCCAGCCCCCCTAGACCTAGCCCCAGCCCCAGCCCTAGTCCCAGCCCCCCAGCCCTAGCCCCTAGCCCCCAGCATTAGCCCCATAGCCCCTGGCCCCAGCCCCCCAGCCCCAGCCCCCCAGCCCCCCAGCCCCCCAGCCCCATCCCCAGCCCTAGCCCCTAGCCCCATCCCCTAGCCCCAGCCCCCCCCCCAGCCCTAGTCCTAGTCCTAGCCCCAGCCCTAGCCCCATAGCCCCAGCCCTAGCCCCAGCCCCCAGCCCCTAGCCCCTAGCCCTCCCAGCCCCCTAGCCCTAGCCCTAGTCCTAGCCCCAGCCCAAGCCCCAGCCCCCCAGCCCCTAGCCCCAGCCCCCCCCAGCCCCAGCCCCCCAGCCCCAGCCCTAGCCCCAGCCCCATAGCCCCAGCCCCAGCCCCTAGCCCCTAGCCCAAGCCCCCTATCCCCCAGCCCCCACAGCCCCCAGCCCTAGTCCTAGTCCTAGCCCCAGCCCTAGCCCCCTAGCCCCTAGCCCTAGCCCCATAGCCCTAGCCCCATAGCCCCCTAGCCCCAGCCCTAGCCTCCTAGCCACCTAGCCCTAGCCCTAGCCCCCTAGCCCCCTAGCTCCAACCCTAGCCTCCAGCCCCAGCCCCAGCCCCAGCCCTAGTCCTAGCCCTAGCCCTAACCCTGACCCTGACCCTGACCCTGACCCTGACCCTGACCCTGACCCTGACCCTAACCATAACCCTTACCCTAACCCTAACCCCCTAACACTAACCCGAACCCTAACCACCTAACCCTAACCCTAACCCTAACCCTAACCCCTAACCGTAACCCTAAACCTAACCCTGACCCCTAACCGTAACTCTAAACCTAACCCTAACCCCTAAACCTAACACTACTCCTGACATTAACCCCTAACCCTAACCCTAACTTCTAACCCCTAACCCTAACCCTAACCCCCCTAAGCCTAACACTAACCCTGACCCTGACCCTGACAACTAACCCTAACCCTAACCCTAACCCTAAACCCTAAACATTAAACCCTAAACCCTAAACCCAAACCCTAACCCTAACCCTAACCCTCTAACCCTAAACCTAACCCCTAACCTTTAAACCCTAAACCCTAATAGGCCTAACTCTAACCCCTAACGCTAACCCTAATCCCCATAACCCTAACCCTGACGCTGACCCTGACTTCTAACCCCTGACCCTGACCCTGACCCTAACCCTAACCCTAACCCTAACCCTAAACCCTAAACCCTAAACCCTAACCCTAACCCTAACCCTAACCCTAACCCTAACACTCTAACACTAACCCTAACCCTCTAACCCTAACCCTAACCCTAACCTCTAACACTAACCCTAACCCTAACCCTAACTGTAACATTAATTCAAATTTAGAATTGGCTAACGAGTTTCATAAAAGTTTTCCTGTTGCAGCTGAGACATTGCGTCATCGATTTGACATAACTAGAAAAGAAGCTAGAGATATTGTAAGCCAAGGTCAAAATTGTTGTCAGTTCTTACCTATGCCTCATATTGGGATTAATCCCAGAGGAATCTGTCCACTACAAGTGTGGCAGATGGATGTTACTCACATTTCATTTTTTGGTAAACTTCAATATTTGCATGTTTCTGTTGATACTTGCACTGGAGTTGTGTTTGCTTCTCCCCTGACTGGAGAAAAGGCAGACCATGTTATTCAACATTGCCTAGAGGCATGGAGTGCCTGGGGAAAGCCCAAAATTCTAAAAATTGCCAATGGGCCGGCCTATACTTCTCAAAAATTTGGACAGTTTTGTAATCCAATAAAAGTGACCCATCTAACGGGTCTCCCATATAACCCTCAAAGTCAGGGTATTATTAAACATGCTCACCGCACCCTAAAATCCTACTTAATAAAACAAAAGGGAGAGTCCAGGAGGCTCTGCCCTCAGTACCACGAGTGACCTTTTCCTTGGCACTCTTCACACTCAATTTTTTGAATTTGGACAGTCAAGGCCATTCGGCGGCTGATCGCCACTGCTTAGGGCCTAATAGGCCCAAGAAAATGATCAAATGGAAGGATGTCTTAACTTGTCAATGGAAAGGCCCGGATCCTATCTTAATAAGATCCAGGGAAGCTGTCTGTGTTTTCCCACAGGAAGAAAACAATCCATTGGGTACCGGAGCGCCTCACGCGAAAGCTGGTGACAGCTGAAGATGATCATTCAACAGATACACCTGCTACCACTTGAAGAGTCAAGGGCAGCGAGGATGACCACTAATTCTACTCGAGTGGATTCATCGCCCACAGATGGCTTATTACCCAGGGTTTCCTCTGCCTTTTCTTTAAGATTGGGTGGGGTTTGGAATGTGGGGTGCAGCACTATGTTGGGGCTTAGTGTTTTTACTCTGGTTGTTCTGAAAACTCAATACCTAACATAAATGTGACTAGGTCGCGATCGCGCAAACACTTGTGGCCTTGAAACAAGGATCATCTCCCAAAATTTGGTTATCCATGTTAAAAAATTAAAACAGACTGTGACACTCGGTCGATGCACCTCAGGGGTTTTACCCATTGCCCTGAGTCGATGAGTGATCCAAGTCAATGTTGCCTTTGCCTAAGTGGCTATGGTACCTAGATAGGAGGATGACATCCCTTGCACTCCCGGGAATTTTATTCCATTGCACGGAAATGGGTGTCACCTCCTTTTTTAATCTTCTCTCTTAGCCCCTGCACCCAGAGGACTTGTCTCCATTGTACCTGGTGGGGTAAGGAAGTAATCTAAAGCTCTTGATCGCTTACTCCCCAAAGAAGGAGCTCGCTTGATCGAGCTTAGGGCTCTCTTGTGCCACGCTTATAGGCTTTAAGGCAGTTTTCATTTATTAAAACAAAAGGGGGATGTGGAGAGCTGAGACTCAGACGCCACTAGGTGGTGCTGACATTTTGCCCTCAAAACTGTAAAAAAACACCTCCAGTTCGCATGCGCAGGTTGCGCAAATTGCGTAAGCACGCTAAGCACGCTGGGCCCGAGTCAAGAGGCGGGGTAAAGAGTGAGCAGCCAATCAGGGTATTGACATGTCACTTAGGTGGGACCAGGGCTTATATAAACAGCGCCACTTCTGGCCCTGGCGCCTCCTCCCTCTCCTCATCCCCTTTCCCTCCTGGGGCTTGCCCGCCTGGCCGCGCCCACGGAAGCCATGGTGTCCGTTACAATGCGAGCGCCGCCACGCCTGTGAGGTGGCCAGGCCCGCCTCCTCTCCTCCTTTCATCTATTGACTGTAATAAAGGCTTGTTGAGGAAGGACTCTTGTGCCCGCTGCGTTTCTGCTGGCGACAATCATGTGGCTTCCAACACCCTGACACACCTGGCCCTGACCCTGACAGCCCTGGCCCTGACAGCCCTGGCCCTGGCCCTGACAGCCCTGGTCCTTGTCCTGACAGCCCTGGCCCTGGCCCTGACAGCCCTGGCCCTGATCCTGACAGCCCTGGCCCTGACTCTGAAAGCCCTGGCTGTGGCAGCCCTGGCCGTGTCCCAGATAGCCCTGACGGCCCTAGTCCTGGCAGCCCTTGTGCCCTCTCCTGGCCCTGTCCTTGGCAGCCCTGGCCCTGGCCCTGGCCCTGACCCTTGACCCTAACCTTGACCCCTAACCCTAACCCCTAACCCTAACCCCTAACACCTAACCCTAACCCCTAACACTAACACTAGCCCCTAGCCCTAGCCCCCCAGCCCCAGCCCGCTAGCCCAACCCCTTGCCCTAGCCCCCCAGCCCTAGCCTCTAGCACCCTAGCCCCAGCCTCCTAGCCCCCCTAGCCCCTAGCCCCCTCAGCCCCTAGCCCCCCCAGACCCAGCCCTAGTCCTATCCCCTTAGCACTAGCCCCCCAGCCCCAGCCCTAGCCCCCTGCCCCAGACCCAGCCCACCAGCCCCCCAGCCCCAGCCCTAGCCCCCCAGCCCCCTAGCCCCCAGCCCCCCAGCCCCAGCCCCAGCCCCAGCCCCAGCCCAGCCCCAGCCCCCCAGCCCCAGCCCCCCCAGCCCTAGCCCCAGCCCAGCCCCCAGCCCCAGCCCCAGCCCCTAGCCCCAGCCCCAGCCCCCAGCCCCAGCCCCAGCCCCCCTAGCCCCAGCCTAGCCCCCCAGCCTCCTAGCCCCCTAGCCCTAGCCAAAGCCCTAGCCCCAGCCCCTAAACCCAGCCCCCCTAGCTCCAGCCCTAGCCCCAACCTCCCAGCCCCCTAGCCCCAGCCCCTAAAACCCCTCCTATCCCAAGGCCTAACCACCCTAACGCTAACCCTGCCCCCTGCCCCTGACCCCCCTAACCCTAACCCTAACCCCTAACCCTAACCCTAACCCTAACCCTAACCCTAACCCTAACCCTAACCCTAACCCTAAACCTAACAACCCTAACCTAACCCTAACCTTAACCCCTTTAACCCCCTAACCCTAACCCTAACCCTAACCCTAACCCTAACCCTAACCCTAACCCCCTAACCCTAACCCTAACCCTAACCCCTGACCCTGTCCCTGACCCTGACCCTGACCCTAACCTCAACCTAACCCTAACCCTAACCCTAACCCCTAACCCTAACCCTTAACCCTAACCCTAACCCTAAACCCTAACCCTAACCCTAACCTAACCTGAACCTAACCCTAACCCAACCCTGACCCTGACACTGACCTGACCCTAACTTTAACCCTAACCCTAACCCTAACTTTAACCCTAACCCTAAACCTAACCCTAACCCTAAAACTTAAACCCTAACCCTAAACCTTAAACCCTAACCCTAACCCTAACACTTAACCCTAACTCCTAACCCTAAACCCCTAACCCTAACCCTAACCCTAACCCTAACACTTTAACCCTAACCCTAACCCTGTCCCTAACCCTAACCCTAACTTGACTAACCCTAACCCTAACCCTAACCCTAACCTAACCCTAACCCTAACCCTTTAACCTTAACCCTAAACCCCAACACCAACCCCAATCCCAACCCCCAACCCTTAACCCTAAACTAAACCTAACCCTAACCCTAACCCCAACCCTAACTCTAACCCTAACCTTAACCCTAACCCTAACCCTAACCTTAACCCTTTAATTTTTTTAACCCTAACCCTAAACCTCCTAACCTTAACCCTAACTAACTAACCTCTAACCCTAACTCTAACCCATAACCCCTACCCTAACCCTAGCTAACCCTAACCCTAACCTAACACTAACCCTATCCCTAACCCATAACCCCTAACGCTAACCCCAACCCTAACCCTAACCCTAACCCTAACCCTAACCCTAACCCTAACCCTAACCCTAACCTACCCTACCACTAACCCTAACCCTAACCCTAAACCTAAACCTAACCCCAACTCCAACCCCAACCCCATCCCCAACCCCAACTTTAACCCTAACCCTAACCCTAACCCTAACCCTAACCCTCTAACCCTAACCCGAGCCCCTAGACCCTAGCCCTAGCCGGGCGAGCAGGCTACACGCTGGGCCTGAGTCATCAGGCGGGTAAAGATTGAGCAGCCAATCAGGGCATTGACACGCCACTTAGGTGCCACCAGGGCTTATATAAACAGCGCCACTTTCTGGGCCCTGAGCCTCCTCCCTCTCCTCGCCCCCTTTCCCACCCGGCCTTGCCAGTCTTGACTGCGCCGCGGGACGCTGGTGTCCATCGCCAATGGGAGCGCCGCCATGCCTGGCGGGTGGCCGGGCCTGCTCTCCTCTCCTTCTTTCATCGATTGACTGTAATAAAGGCTTGTTGCGAAGGACCCTTGTGCCCGCCCATGCTTTCTGCAGGCGAGATGGTCACGTGGCTTGCAACACCCTGATAGACCTGGCCCTGACCCTGACAGCCCTGGCCCTGGCCCTGACAGCCCTGGCCCTGGCCCTGACATCCCTGGCCCTGGTCCTGACAGCGCTGACCCTGGCACTGGCAGCCCTGGACCTGGCCCTGACCCTGACCCTGGCCCTGACCCTTGACCCTAAACCTTGACCCCCTAACCCTAACCCTAACCCCTAACCCTAACCCTAGCCCTAACCCCAAGCCCCAGCCCAAGCCCAACCCCCTTGCCCTAGCCCCCTAGCCTTAGCCCTAGCCCCCTAGCCTTAGCCTCCTACAACCTAGCCCCCTAGCCCCCCTAGCCCTAGGCCCCTAGTCCTAGCCCTAGTCCTAGCCCCCTAGCACTAGTGCCCTAGACCCAGCCCTAGCCCCCTAGCCCTAGCCCTAGCCCCCTAGCCCTAGCTCTAGCCCTAGCCACAGCCCTACCCCCTAGCCCCCTAGCCTCAGCCCTAGCCCTAGCCCCCTAGTCCTATCCCCCTAGCACAAATCCTTGACCCCTAGCCCTAGCCCTAGCCCCCTAGTCCCCTAGCCCCCTAGCCCTAGCCCCCTAGCCCTAGCCCTAGCCCCCTAGCCCTAATCCTAGACCTAGCCCCAGCCCTAGCCCCCTAGCCCTTAGCCCTAACCCTCTAGCCCTAGCCCCCAAGCCCCTTAGCCCCAGCCATAGCCTCCTAGCCCCCAGCCCTAGCCCTAGCCCCATAGCCCCTAGCTCCAGCCCTAGCCTCCAGCCCCAGCCCCAGCCCCAGCCCTAGCCCTAGCCCTAGCCCTAGCCCTAACCCTAACCCTAACCCTGACCCTGACCCTGACCCTGACCCTGACCCTGACCCAGACCCTGACCCTAACCCTAACCCTAACCTTGACAGACCTGGCCCTGACACTGACAGCCCTGGCCCTGGCCCTGACAGCCCAGGACCTGGCCCTGACAGCCCTGGCCCTGGCCCTGACAGACCTAGCCCCCTAGCACTAGCCCCCTACCCCTGGCCCTAGTCCTAGCCCCCTAGCACTAGCCCCATAGCCCCAGCCCTAGGCCCATGGCCCTAGCCCTAACCACCTAGCCCTAGCCATAAAACCAGCCCTAGCCCTAGCCCCCTAGCCCTAGCCCCCTAGTCCTAGCCCTAGCCCCCTAGCCCTAATCCTAGTCCTAGCCCCAGCCCTAGCCCCTAACCCCTAGCCCTAGCCCCCTAGACCTAGAACCCTAGCCCCTAGCCCCAGCCCCAGCAACCTAGCCCTAGCCCTAGCCCTAGGCCAAGGCCTAGCCCCATAGCCCCTTAGCCTCAGCCCTAGCACTAGCCACCTAGCCCTATCCCACTAGCCCCAGCCCTAGCCCCCTAGCCTTAGCCCTAGCCCCCTAGCCCAACAGCCACCCTAGCCCTAGCCCCCTAGCGCCAGCCCTAGCCCCCTAGCCATAGCCCTAGCCACAGCCCTAGCCCACTAGCCCCCTAGCCACAGCGCTAGCCCTAGCCCCCTAGCCCTATCCCCCTAGCCCCAGCAGTAGGCCCCTAAGCCTAGCCCTACCCCCTAGTTCCCTAGCCCCCTAGCCCTAGCTCCCTAGCCCCTAGCCTTAGCCCCCTAGCCCTAGTCCTAGTCCTAGCCCCAGCCCTAGCCCCATAGCCCTAGCCCTAGCCCCCTAGCCCTAGCCCTAAAAGCAGCCCTAGCCCCTAGCCCCCTAGCCTCAGCCCTAGTCCTAGCCCTAGCCCTAGCCCCCTAACCCCTAGCCCTAGCCCCCTAGCCCTACCCCTAGCCCCCTAGCCCCTAGCCCCAGCCCCAGCCCCAGCCCCCAGCCCCCCAGGCCCCCAGCCCCAGCCCCAGGCCCTCAGCCCCCACCCAGGCCCTTAGCCCCAGCCCCCCAGCCCCAGCCCCCCAGCCCTAGCCCCAGCCCCCCAGCCCCCAGCCCCCAGCCCCCCAGCCCTAGCCCCCCCAGCCCCCTAGCCCCCAGCCCCCCAGCCAACCCAGCCCCCCCAGCCCAACCCTAGCCCCCTAGCACTTGCCCTAGCCACAGCCCTAGCCCCCTAGCCCCCTAGCCACAGCCCAAGCCCCTAGCCCCCCTAGCCCTAGCCCCCTAGCCCCAGCCGTAGGCCCCTAGCCCTAGTCCTAGTCCTAGCCCCAGCCCTAGCCCCCTAGCCCCAGCCTTAGCCTCCTAGCCACCTAGCCCTACCCCTAGCCCCCTATCCCTCTAGCTCCAGCCCTAGCCTCCAGCCCCAGCCCCAGCCCCAGCCCCAGCCCCAGCCCTAGCCCTAGCCCTAGCCCTAACCCTAACCCTGACCCTGACCCTGACCCTGACCCTGACCCTAACCATTACCCTTACCCTAACCCTAACCCCCTAACACTAACCCTAACCCTAACCACCTAACCCTAAACCTAACCCCTAACCCTAAACGCCTAACCAGAAACCCTCAACCTAACCCTAACCCCTAAACCTAACACTAATCCTGATATTAACCCTAACCCTAACCCTAACCCTAACCCCTAACCCTAACCCTAACCCTCTAACACTAACACTGACCCTGACCCTGACCCTGACCCTGACAACTAACCCTAACCCTAACCCTAACCCTAAACCCTAAACATTAAACCCTAAACCCTAAACCCAAACCCCAACTGTAAACCCTAACCCCTAACCCTATACCTAACCCCTAACACCTAACCCTAACCCTAACCCGAACCCCTAACCCTAACCCTAACACCCCTAACCCTAATCCTGACCCTGACCCTGACTCTGATCCTTAACCTGACCCTGACCACTAACCCTAACCCTAAATCTAACCCTAACCCTAACTCTAAACCCTAAACCCTAAAACCAAACCCAAACCCTAAACCCTAACCCTAACCCTAACCCTAACCCTAACCCTAACCCTAACCCTAACTGTAACATTAATTCAAATTTAGAATTGGCTCAGGAGTTTCATAAAAGTTTTAATGTTACAGCTGAGACATTGCGTCATCGATTTGACATAATTAGAAAAGACGCTAGAGATATTGTTACCCAATGTCAAAATTGTGGTCAATTCTTACCTATGCCTCATGTTGGGATTAATCCCAGAGGAATCCGTCCACTACAAGTGTGGCAGATGGATGTTACTCACATTTCATTTTTTGGTAAACTTCAATATTTGCATGTTTCTGTTGATACTTGCTCTGGAGTTGTGTTTGCTTCTCCCCTGACTGGAGAAAAGGCATCCCATGTTATTCAACATTGCCTAGAGGCATGGAGTGCCTGGGGAAAGCCCAAAATTCTAAAAACTGCCAATGGGCCGGCCTATACTTCTCAACAATTTGGACAGTTTTGTCATCCAATAAAAGTGACCCATCTAACGGGTCTCCCATATAACCCTCAAAGTCAGGGTATTATTAAACATGGTCACCGCACCCTAAAATCCTACTTAATAAAACAAAAGGGAGAGTCCAGGAGGCTCTGCCCTCAGTGCCACGAGTGACCGTTTCCTTGGCACTCTTCACACTCAATTTTTTGAATTTGGACAGTCGAGGCCATTCGGCGGCTGATCGCCACTGCTTAGGGCCTAATAGGCCCAAGGAAATGATCAAATGGAAGGATCTCTTAACTGGTCAATGGAAAGGCCCGGATCCTATCTTAATAAGATCCAGGGGAGCTGTCTGTGTTTTCCCACAGGAAGAAAACAATCCATTCTGGGTACCGGAGCGCCTCACGCGAAAGCTGGTGACAGCTGAAGATGATCTTTCAACAGATACACCTGCTACCACTTGAAGAGTCAAGGGCGGCAAGGATTACCACTAATTCTACTCGAGTGGATTCATCGCCCACATATGGCTTATTACCCTGGGTTTCTTCTGCCTATTCTTACTTTAAGATTGGTTGGGGGTTGGAATGTTTGGTGCAGCACTATGTTGGGGCTTAGTGTTTTTACTCTGGTTGATCTGCAAACTCAATACCCAACATAAACGTGACTAGGTCGCGATCGCGCAAACACTTGTGGCCTTGAAACAAGGATCATCTCCCAAAATTTGGTTATCCATGTTAAAAAATTAAAACAGACTGTGACACTCAGTCGATGCACCTCAGGGGTTTTACGCATTGCCCTGAGTCAATGAGTGATCCAAATCATTGTTGCCTTTGCCTAAGCGGCTATGGTACCTAGATAGGAGGATGACAGCCCTTGCACTCCCTGGAATTTTATTCCATTGCACGGGAATGGGTGTCACCTCCTTTTTAAATCTTCTCCCTTAGCCCCTGCACCCAGAGGACTTGTCTCCATTGCACCTGGTGGGGTAAGGAAGTAATCTAAAGCTCTTGATCGCTTACTCCCCAAAGAATGAGCTCCCTTGATCGAGCTTTGGGCTCTCTTGTGCCACGCTTATAGGCTTTAAGGCAGTTTTCATTTATTAAAACAAAAGGGGGATGTGGAGAGCTGAGACTCAGACGCCACTAGGTGGCTCTGACATTTTGCCATCAAAACTGTAAAAAAAAAAAACCTCCAGTACGCATGTGCGGGTTGCGCTAATTGCATAAGCACACTAAGCGTGCTGGGTCTGAGTCATGAGGTGGGTTAAAGAGTGAGCAGCCAATCAGGGTATTGACATGTCACTTAGGTGCGACCAGGGCTTATATAAACAGCGCCACTTCTGGGCCCTGGCGCTCTCCTCCCTCTCCTCCTCTTCCTCTCCCGGCCAGGGGCTTGCCCACCCTGGGTGCGGCCCGCAGGACGCCTCTGTGTCCGTCGGCAAATATGAGCACAGCCCGCACCTGCGAGGTGGCCGGGCCCGCTATCCTCTCCTCCTTTCATCGCTTGACTGTAATAAAGGCTTGTTGTGGCAGGACCCTTGTGCCCGCGTGCTTTTCTGCCGCGAGACAAATCACGCGGATTCCAACACCCTGACAGACCTGTCCCTGACCCATAAAGCCCTGGCCCTGGCCCTGACAGCCCTGGCCCTGGCCCTGACAGCCCTGGCCCTGACCCTGACAGCCCTGGCCCTGATCCTGACAGCCCTGGCCCTAACACTGACAGCCCTGGAATGGCAGCCCTGGCCGTGGCCCTGATAGCCCTGACGGCCCTGGCCCTGGCAGTCCCTGCTGCCCTCTCACTGGCCCTGGCGCTAACCCTGGTAGCCCTGGCCCTGACCCTGGCCCTTGACCCTTTACCCTAAACTTTGACCCCCTAACCCTAACCCCTAACAACTAACCCTAACCCTAACCCTGACAGCCCTGACCCTGACCCTGACAGCACTGACCCTGTACCTGACAGCCCTGGCCCTGACCCTGACATCCCGGTCCCTGGCCCTGACAGCCCTGGCCCTGGCCCTGGCAGCCCTGGTCCTGGCCAGGGTATCCCTGGCCCTGGCCCTGGCGGCCCTGGTCCTGGCCCTGACCCTTGACCCTAACCCTTGACCCCCTAACCCTAACCCTAAACCCTAACCCTAACCCTAGCCCTAGCACCCTTGCCCTATCCCGCTAGCCCAACCCCCTTGCCCTAGCCCCCTAGGCCTAGCCCTAGGCCCCTAGCCCTAGCCTCCTAGCCCCTTAGCCCCCCAGGCCCCCCAGTGCTAGCCCCCTAGCCCTAGCCCTAGCCCCCTAGTCCCCTAGCCCACTAGCCCTAGCCCCCTAGCCCCTAGCCCTAGCCCCCTAGCCCTAGTCCTAGTCCTAGCCCCAGCTCTAGCCCCCTACCCCTAGCCCCCTAGCCCCTAGCCCTAGCCCCCTAGCCCTAGTCCTAGTCCTAGCCCCAGCTCTAGCCCCCTACCCCTAGCCCTGGCCCCCTAGCCCTAGCCCCCTAGCCCCCTAGCCCCAGGCCTAGCCTCCCAGCCACCTAGCCCTACGCCAAGCCCCCTAGCCCCCTAGCTCCAGCCCTAGCCTCCAGCCCCAGCCCCAGCCCCAACCCTATTCCTATTCCTAGCCCTAACCCTAACCCTGACCATGACCCTGACCCTAACCCTAACCCTAACCCTAACCCTAACCCTAACCCCTAACACTAACCCTAACCCTAACCACCTAACCCTAACCCTAACCCTAACCCCTAACCCTAACCCTAAACCTAACCCTAAGCCCCCTTAACCTAACACTAACCCTGACTTTAACCCCTAACCCTAACCCTAACCCTAACCCTAACCCTAAAAACTAACCCTAACTCTAACCCCCTAACCCTACATCTGACCCTGACCCTGACCCTGACCCTGAACCTGACCCTGACCACTAACCCTAGCCCTAACCCTAACCCTAACCCCCCATAACCCTACCCTGACCCTGACCCTGACTCTGACCCTGACCCTGACCCTGACCCTAACCCTAACCCTAACCCTAAACCTAAACCCTAAACCCTAAACCCTAAACCCTAAACCCTAACCCTACCCTAACCCTAACCCTAACCCTCTAACACTAACCCTAACCCTCTAACCCTAACACTAACCCTCTAACCCTATCCCTAACCCTACCCCTAACCCTAACATTAATTCAAATTTAGAATTGGCTAAGGAGTTTCATAAAAGTTTTCATGTTACAGCTGAGACATTGCGTCATCGATTTGACATGACTAGAAAAGAAGCTACATCTTACTTATTTTACAAAGTTGTTCTTTACATTTCTGTACTTTCATTGGAAATTTCTTTCTGTGCTCTCAAGTGGGAGATCTCACATTTCAGTTTTTCTGTATTCCTAATGGAACGGGCGACACAAATGTGATTTAGTTTACAAAGTTTTGCTTTGCCTTTCTATTCTTTTGTTGGAAACTTGTTTCTGTGCACTACTGTGGAGATATCACATTTCAGTTTTCCTGTATTCCTACTTGAGAGGGCTATACACATGTTACTGAGCATACAAAATTGTGCTTTACATTTCTGTTCTTTCATTGGAAACTTGTTTCTGTGAGGTACAGTCCGAGATATAACTTTTCAGTTTTACTGTATTCCTAATTGTGCAGGCGACACACATGTTACTTAGTTTACAAAGTTGTGCTTTGCCTTTCTGTTCTTTTGTGGGAAACTTGTTTCTGTGAGGTACAGTGCGAGATATCACTTTTCAGTTTTCCTGTATTTCTAATTGAACGGGCGACACAGATGTGATTTATTTTCCAAAGCTCTGCTTTGTGTTTATGTTCTTTCATTGGAAACTTCTTTCTGTGCTCTAAAGTGGGAGATATCACTTTTCAGTTTTCCTGTATTCCTAATTGAATGGACGACACACATGTTACTTAGTGTACAAAGTTGTGTTTTACATTTCTGTATTTTTGTTGGAAACTTCTTTCCGTGCTCTAAAGTGGGAGATATCACTTTTCAGTTTTCCTCTATTCCTAATTGAATGGACGACACACATGTTACTTAGTGTACAAAGTTGTGTTTTACATTTCTGTTCTTTCATTGGAAACTTCTTCCTCTGCTCTAAAGTAGAGATATCACTTTTCAGTTTTCCTGTATTCCTAATTGAGCAGGCGACACAAATGTGATGTAATTTATAAAGTTGTGCTTTGTCTTTCTATTCTTTTGGTGGAAACTTGTTTCTATGCACTACTGTGGGAGATATCACTTTTCAGTTTTCTTGTATTTCTAATTGAACAGGCTACGTACATGTTACTTAGTATACAAACTTGTGATTTACATTTCTGTTCTTTATTTTTGAAATCATCTTTCTGTGCACTACAGTGGGAGATATCACTTTTCAGTTTTCATGTATTCCTAATTGAACGGGCCACACACATGTGATTTAGTTTCGAATGTTGTGCTTTGCATTTCTGTACTTTCATTAGGAACTACTTTCTGTACTCTAAAGTGGGAGGGTTAGGTTAGGCTTAGGTTAGGGTTAGGTTAGGTGAGGGTTAGGTTAGGGTTAGGTTAGGTTAGGATATATAACTGTTCAGTTTTCCTGTTATAATAATTGAACAGGCGACACATATGTGAATTAGTTTACAAAGTTGTGCTTTATGCTTCTGTTCTTTCGATGGAAACTTGTTTTTTGCTGTAAAGTTCGATATATCACTTTTCAGCTTTCCTGTACTCCAAATTGAGCGAGTGACACATATGTGATTTAGTTTACAAACCAGTGCTTTTGCGCTTATATTCTTTTTAGTTGGAAACTTGTTCCTCTTAGAACAAGCTAGGTTAGGTAAGGGTTAAGGTTAGGTTAGGTAGGGCCAGGGTAGGGTTAGGTTAGGTTAGGGTTAGGCCAGAGGTTAGGTTAGGCTAGTGTTAGGTTAGGTTAGGTTAGGCTAGAGGGTTGCGGTTATGGTTAGAGGTTTAGGCCTGGGGTAGGGGTCAGGTCAGGTCAGTGTCAGGATCGGGTCAGGGTCAGGTTAGGTTAGGCGGGTTAGGTTAGGTTAGGGGTTAGGTTAGGTTAGGAGTAAAAGTCAGGCTTAGTTTTAGGTTAGATGGTTAGGGTTAGGCTAAGGTTAGGTTAGGGTTAGGGCAGGCAGGGTTAGGTCAGGGTCAGGTCAGGTCAGGTCAGGTTAGGTTAGGCTAGGGCTAGGCTAAGGGTCAGGGGCTAGCGATGGGTCCAGGACTAGGACTATGGCTAGGGGCCAGGGCCAGGCCAGGGGCCAGGCTAGGGGGATAGGTGACTAGGGGTCAGGGCCAGGTTTAGGCCAGGTGGCTAGGGCTGGGGCTAGGGGATGGGGCTACAGATCTAGGGCTAGGGGCTGAGGCTGGGGCTAGGGGCCAGGGCTGGGGCTAGGCTAGGGTAGGGGCCAGGGCTTGGGCTAGGGCCAGGGCTGGGGCTAGGGCCCAGTGCTAGGGGCGCAGGACTAGGGCCAGGAGTAGGGGGCCAGGGCCAGAAGGATAGAGGGGCCCAGGAGGCTAGGGCTAGGGGCCAGGCCTAGGGCCAGGGGCTAGGGGAGGGAGGCTAGGGCTAGGGGCTAGGCCAGGGGATAGGCCTAGGTTAGGTAAGGGACAGGGTTAGGTTAGGGGTCAAGGGTTAGGTCAAGGGTCAGGCCAGGGCCGCGTCAAGGCCAGGACCAGGGGCCACCAGGGCCAGGGCCACGGCTGACAGGGCCAGGGCCAGGGCTGTTAGGCCAGGCCAGGGCTGTCAGGTCAGGCCAGGCATGTCAGGGTCAGTTTCAGTGCTGTCAGAGTCAGGGACAGGGCTGTCAGTGTTAGGGTTAGGGGACAGCGCAGGGTTAGGGTTAGGGTTAGGTTAGGGCTGGAGGGTTAGGGTTAGGGTTAGAGGGTTAGGTTAGGTTAGGGTTAAGGGGGTAGGGTTAGGGTTAGGGGGTTAGGCTAGAGGGTTAGGGCTAGGGGTTTGGGCTGGGGCTGTGGTGGGGGCTGGTTTTGGGGTTAGGGTTAGGTTAGGGGTTAGGCCAGGTTAGGCCAGAGTTAGGTTAGGCTGGAAATAGGTTTGGGCCTGGGGGTTGGGGTTGGGGTTAGGCTAGGCTATGTTTAGGTTAGGTTAGGGTTAGGGGTTAGGCTTAGGTTAGGCTTTAGGTTAGGGATAATGTTAGGGTTAGGGTTAGAGGTTAGGCTTTAGGGTTAGAGTTAGGGGTTATGGTTAGGTTAGGCTAGTGTTAGGGTCAGGTAAGGGTCAGTGTCAGGGTCAGGTTAGGTTTAGGTTAGGTTAGGTTAGTGGTTGTAAAGTCAGGTAGGGTTAGGGTTAGGGGGGTAGGTTAGGCTTATGGTTGCGGTTAGGGCTTGGGTTAGGTTAGGTTTAGGGTTTAGGTTAGGTTAAGGTCAGGTCAGGTCAGGTCAGGTTAGGTTAGGTTAGAGTTAGAGCTAGGCTAGGGCTGGGCCTGGGGTTGGGGATGGAGGCCAAGGCTGGAGCTAGGGGGGCTAGGGGTTAGGCTAGAGCTAGGTGGCTAGGAGGCTAGGGCTGGGGCTGGGGCTAGGGGCTAGGGCTAGGGGCTAGGCTAGAGGCTAGGCTAGGGGCCAGTGGGCCAGGGCTGGGGCCAGGATTTGGACCAGGCTAGGGGCCAGGCAAGGGGGTTGGGCCAGCAGGCTAGGACCCAGGGGCCAGGCCAGGGTTAGGTTAGGTTAGGTTAGGGGCTAGGGCCAAGGGTTAGGCCAAGGGTCAGGCCAGGGTCAGTGTCAGGCCAGGACCAGGGCAACCAGGGCCAGGGACAGTGCTGTCAGGGCCAGGTCAGGGCTGTCAGGGTTAAGGTAAGAGTTAGGGTTAGGGGTTAGGGTTAGGGTTAGGTTAGGGATCAAAGGTTAGGGTCAAGGGTCAAGGGTCAGGCCAGGACCAGGGCCGCCAGGGCCAGGCCAGGCCAGGGCTGACATTACCAGGACCAGGGCTGCCAGGGACAGGACCAGTGTTGCCAGGGCCAGGCCAGGGCCGCCAGGGCTATCAGGCCATGGCCAGGGCTGCCAGGCCAGGGCTGTCAGAGTCAGGCCAGGTCTGTCAGGGCCAGGGTCAGTGCTGCTCAGGGTCAGGGTCAGGGCTGTCAGGGTTATGGTTAGGTTAGGGTTAGGGTTAGGGTTATGGGTTAGGGTTAGGGGGTCAAAGGTTAGGGTCAAGGGTCAAGGGCCAGGGCCTGGGCCAGGGCTGCCAGGGCCAGGGCCAGGGCTAGGGAGATGGCTGTAAGGGCTGCCAGGGCCAGGGCCGTCAGGGCTATCAGGGCGACGCCAGGCTGCCAAGACCATGGCTGTCAGCGCCATGGTCAGGCTGCTGTCAGGATCAGGCCAGGGCTGTCACGCCAGGCCAGGGCTGTCAGGCCAGGCCAGGGCTGTCAGGGTCAGGGCCAGGTCTGTCAGGGTGTTGGAAGCTGTGTGATTCGTCTCGCCGTCAGAAACGCACTGGGGAACAAGGGTCCTTCCGCAACAAGCCTTTATTACAGTCAAGTGATGAAAGGAGAGGAGAGCAGGCCAGGCCACCTCGCGGGCGCGGGTGGCGCTCGCATTGGCTGAAGGACACCATGGCGTCCAGCAGGCCGCTGCCAGGGCGGGCAAGCCCCGGGAGGGGATAGGGGGAGGAGGGTAGGGAGGACAGCGCCAGGGCCCAGAAGTGGTGCTGTTTATATAAGCCCTGGTCGCACCTAAGTGATGTGTCAATACCCTGATTGGCTACTCACTCTTTACCCCGCCTGATGACTTGGGCCCAGCGTGCTTAGCGTGCTTATGCAATTTGCGCAACACACGCATGCGTACTGGAGGTTTTTTTTTTACAGTTTGGAGGGCAAAATGTCTGCGCCACCTAGTGGCATCTGAGTCTCAGCGCTCCACATCCCCTTTGTTTTAATAAATGAACACTGCCTTAAAGCCTATAAGCGCACAAGAGAGCCCTAAGCTCGATCAAGCGAGCTCCTTTGGGGAGTAAGCGTTCAAGAGCTTTAGATTACTTCCTTACCCCATCAGGTGCAATGGAGACAAGTCCTCTGGGTGCAGGGGCTAAGGGAGAAGATTAAAAAAGGAGGTGACACCCATTCCCGTGCAATGGAAAAAAATTCCAGGGAGTGCAAAGGCTGTCATCCTCCTATCTAGGTACCATAGCCGCTTAGGCAAAGGCAACATTGACTTGGATCACTCATCAACTCAGGGCAATGGGTAAAACCCCTGAGGTGCATCGACTGAGTGTCACAGTCTGTTTTAATTTTTTAACATGGATAACCAAATTTTGGGAGATGATCCTTGTTTCAAGGCCACAAGTGTTTGCGCGATCGCGACCTAGTCACGTTTATGTTGGGTATTGAGTTTGCAGAACAACAAGAGTAAAAACACAAAGCCACAACATAGTGCTGCACCCAACATTCCAACCCCTACCCAATCTTAAAGTAAGAAAAGGCAGAAGAAACCCAGGGTAATAAGCCATCTGTGTTTGATGAATCCACTCGAGTAGAATTAGTGGTCATCCTCGCCGCCCTTGACTCTTCAAGTGGTAGCAGGTGTATCTGTTGAAAGATCATCTTCAGCTGTCACCAGCTTTCCTGGCGGCACTCCGGTACCCAGAATGGATTGTTTTCTTCCTGTGGGAAAACACAGACAGCTCCCCTGGATCTTATTAAGATAGGATCCAGGCCTTTCCATTGACCAGTTAAGACATCCTTCCATTTGATCATGTCCTTGGGCCTATTAGGCCCTAAGCAGTGGCGATGAGCTGCCAAATGGCCTTGACTGTCCAAATTCAAAAAATTGAGTGTGAAGAGTGCCAAGGAAACGGTCACTCGTGGCACTGAGGGCAGAGCCTCCTGGACTCTCCCTATTGTTTTATTAAGTAGGATTTTAGGGTGCGGTGTGCATGTTTAATAATACCCTGACTTTGAGGGTTATATGGGAGACCCGTTAGATGGGTCACTTTTATTGGATGATAAAACTGTCCAAATTTTTGAGAAGTATAGGCCGGCCCATTGGCAGTTTTTAGAATTTTGGGCTTTCCCCAAGCACTCCATGCCTCTAGGCAAAGTTGAATAACATGGGCTGCCTTTTCTCCAGTCAGGGGAGAAGCAAACACAACTCCAGAGCAAGTATCATCAGAAACATGCAAATATTGAAGTTTACCAAAAATGAAATGTGAGTAACATCCATCTGCCACACTTGTAGTGGACGGATTTCTCTGGGATTAATCCCAACATGAGGCATAGGTAAGAACTGACAACAATTTTGACATTGGGTAAAAATATCTCTAGATTCTTTTCTAGTTATGTCAAATCGATGATGCAATGTCTCAGCTGTAACATGAAAAAACTTTATGAAACTCCTTAGCCAATTCTAAATTTGAATTAATGTTAGGTAAGGGTTAGGGTTAGGTTTAGAGGGTTAGGTTAGGGTTAGAGAGTTAGGGTTAGTGTTAGGGGTTAGGTTAGTGTTAGATTGTTAGGTTAGGCTGGGGGTTAAGTTAGGTTAGGGTTAGTATTAGTGTTAGTGTTATTGTTAGTGTTAGTGTTAGTGTTAGTGTTAGGTTAGAGGGTTATGGTTATGGTTAGAGTGTTAGGCTAGGCTTAGGTTAGGGTAGGGTTAGGGGTTAGGGTTAGGTATAGGGGTTAGGGTTAGGGTTAGGGTTAGGATAGGGTTAGGATAAGTGTTAGGATAGGGTTAGAGGGGTTATGGTTAGGATAGTGTTAGGGTTAGGTTAGGGGTTATGGTTAGGCCAGGGTTAGGGATTTAGAGTTAGGTTAGGGTCAGGTTAGGCCAGGTTTAGGTCAGGTTAGTGTTATGGTGGGTTAGGGTTAGGGTTAGTTGTTAGGGTTAGGTTAGGTTAGGTTAGTTGTTAGGTTCGAGGATGACAGCCCTTGTCGCTAACTCAATTAGGAATACAGGGAAACTGAAAAGTGATAAATTGAAATGTATGGCATAGAAACGATTTTTCATCGAAAGAACAGAAACGCAAAGCACAACTTTGTAAACTAATTCACATTCGTGTCGCTTGTTCAATTATTATAACAGGAAAACTGAAAAGTGATATAACCCTAACCCTAACCCTAAGCCCCTAACCCTAACCCTAACCCTAACCCTAACCCTCCCCCTAACCCTAACCCTAACCCTAATCCTAACCCTATTCCTAACCCTAACTTGTTCCTAAAAGGAACAAGTTTCCAACGAAAGAACAGAAACGCAAAGCACTACTTTGTAAACTAAATCACATGTGTGCCACTCGCTCAATTAGGAATACAGAAAACTGAAAAGAGATATAACACATGTGAGTAACCAGCTAGTAAATAGACTAGCATTACAGCATTGGGCAAGAAAAGCAAGCCTCTCTGGGTGCCTGTGCCCGTTGATGCCCTCACGCTATGACTATCTTCAGACAGAAAAGGGATTTTGGAATTACAGCTGCTATTGTTACTGCCATCTCATTGGCAGCTGTTAGAGCTACCACCACGGCATTAGCCATGAGTCATACTGGGCAGACTGCTCAGACCCTGAATAACCTTTTAGCCAATGTAGCTCATGCCTTAGATGTACAAAAAGGAATTAATGCTCAACTAAAAGGAGGTTTGATGGTGTTCAATCAGAGGTTTGACCTCGTGCAGGAGCAAATTGATACCCTATGGCAAATTGCTCAACTTTGCTGTCAATGAAAGTATGCTGGACTTTGTGTCACTAACATACAACATGAGAATTTTCCCTGTGCTGCAAATCTGTCTAAACAATTGTCAAGCTATATTTTAGGTAATTGGACTGGAGAATTTGATATTACGATGGACCAGCTGAGAGTGGCCATTGTCATGGTAAATTCTACCAGAGTGGACGCAGGACTAGCCACAGGATTATCATCATGGATTGCTGCAGCCATGAATCATCTGAAGGAATGGGCGGGCATGGGAGCGTTAGCAGGCCTTCTGGTGTTGGTCACCTTGGTTTGCCTGTGGTATATATGCAAGATTAGAGTCTCACAACAACGTAATGCAGCCATGACCATTCAGGCCTTTACAGCCATTGAAGCAGGACAGTTTCCCCAAGCATGGTTGGCTACCATAAAAAGCTAAAATGTTATGCTCAGGATGCGAGGCTAAGCACTGCACTCAGGGTCAGCCGCCTTGGACCCAGAGAAGAGCATGTCTGATTGCATGCGGGTTGATGCCCCAGGTCCCGCCTCTGAGAAAAAGGTATCGGACGGGTCTGATGCTCTTTGGGTGGATGACACCTAAATGAACATCAGTACAAAGTCCCAATTTATTTCTAATATCAGAGATCAGACCTCTACTCTTGCCTGATGCGTCCAAAACAAAAAGAGGGAACTGTAGAGAGCTGCGTAATGCCGCACCTGAAAGATGGAGCTGGTTTCCGCCTTCCACCTTCCGGATGGTGAGTGCTCTCTGTCACAAACAACTCCACATTTGGCTAAGGCTGAGGATCTGGCTTGCTTCCATGTATGTGGACCTATCTGCATTGCCCACGTGGCATGCTGGGGTTGGCTACCCAGAGGCTATTTAAAGTGGGCTGGTTTTCCCCAGGGTCAGGTGATTGTTCAAGGTTCCTGAATAAACTGCATTTAAAAAAAAAAGATAAAAGATAAAAAAAAATTCAGAAACACATCAAAAACATCAACCATCATGATCAACGAGGCTTCATCTGAGAAATTTAGGGATAATTCAATGTATATAATTCAATAAATATAAACCATCATATAACAGACTAAAATGCAATACCCACATTGTCATCTAAAATTTTCTATGTAGCATATTATGATCTTCTAATAAGTTCCAGAAGATTTTAAAAATATTTTACTTGGTAAGGTTAAAATATTGACATTATTCACTGTCAAATTTTAATAAATTTGAGTTAAGTGAATGAATAGAAACACAACCAATCAGAAGCATAGCTTTCCATTTTTAGATGTTGATATCAAACACATAGATAATACTACTATGCTCTGACCCTCTTACAGTGAGCCATGGATACTCCAATACTATAATTTCATATTTGGAGTTGTTACACAGGATAGTAAAGTTATATCCAACTTAGTTTCAGAACTTAAAATTTGAGTACTTTAGATCACTGCCCAGTATACTCATAATTACATGGCATTGTGACAAGTTATATATATATATATATATATATATATATATATATATATATATATATATAAACATGTGTATCTATATTTTAGTAAATATATATGAAGTAAAATAATATTATTAGTGGAATATGAAAATATGTATTTCACCTACTCAGATTTTCATGATGATCTGCATGTATTAATAAATATTAACATGACAGAGTTAGGCTTTGAGAAAATTGTAGTGACAGCATGTAAAATAGGTATGATAATGAGATAAGAATGCTAGAGGCAGGCTTCAGGGAAAATTGTTTTCAATCTGACTTGTAAATTGGATTCATTTAAGGGATAAATTAGAGAATGAAAAGTTAAAATGAGAACACATCTCAAAAGTATTGAATGGTTGTAGCCAGTGACTGCATAAGGTAGATTAATTTTTAAAAATATGAAACATTAAAAATATGAGTTATTTCCCTCGAATGATCTTTTCTAGATCCCACCATTTGCCTGCAAATTTCATGATTTCCTCCTTTTGATTGCTGAGTAGTATTCCATTGTATAAAAATACCACAATTTCTGTACGCATTCCTCCATTGATGGACGCCTGGGTTGTTTCCAGGTTCCGCTATTACAAATAAAGCTGCTATAAACGTGGTTAACAAAAAAAAGAAAGAACAGAAACGCAAAGCACAACATTGTAAACTAATTCACATACGTGTCCCTGCTCAATTATTATAACAGGAAAAAATAAAAGTGATATATCACACTGTACAGCACAGAAACAAGTTTCTAACACAAGAACAGAAACGCAAAGCACTACTTTGTAAAGTAAATCACATGTGTGTCGCCGCTCAATAAGGAATATAGGAAAACTGAAAAGTGATGTATTGAACTGTACTGCAAAGAAACAAGTTTTCATCGAAGAACAGAAACACAAAGCACAACTTTGTAAACTAATTCATATACGTGTCGCCTGTTCAATTATTATAACAGGAAAACTGAAAAGTGATATAACCCTAACCTTAACCTTAACCATAACCATAACCATAACCCTAACCGCCTAACCCTAACCCTAACCCTAAACCTAACTCTAACCCTAACGTCAACTTGTTCCTAACAGGATCAAGTTTCCAACGAAAGAACATAAACGCAAAGCACTACTTTGTAAACTAAGTCACATGTGTGTCACTCGCTCAATTAGGAATACAGGAAAATGGAAAGTGATATATCGCACTGTACAGCACAGGAACAAGTTTCCAATGAAAGAACAGAAAAGCAAAGCACTACTTTTAAACGGAATCACATGAGTGTCACTTGCACAATTAGGAATATAGGAAAACTGAAAAGTGATATATCGCACTGTACAGCACAGGAACAAGTTTAGAACGAAAGAACAGAAAAGAAAAGCGCTACTTTTAAACGGAATCACATGTGTGTCGCTCGCTCAATTAGGAATACAGGAAAACTGAAAAGTGATATATCGAATTGTTCAGCACAGGAACAAGTTTCGAACCGAAGAAAAGAAAAGAAAAGCACTATTTTGTAAACTAAAGAACATGTATGTCGCTCAAATATTAGGAATACAGGAAAACTGAAAAGTGATATATTGCACCATACAGCACAGAAAAAAGTTTCCAACGAAGAAACAGAAAAGCAAAGAACTACTTTTAAACGGAATCACATGTGTGTCACTACTCAATTAGGAATACAGGAAAACTGAAAAATGTCATCCCTCCCTGTATGGCACAGAAACAAGTTTCCTTCGAAACAACAGAAATGCAAAGCACAACTTTGTAAACTAATTCACATACATGTCGCCTGTTCATTTATTATAACTGGAAAACTGAAAAGTGATATAAGACTAACCCTAACCCTAACCCTAACCCTAACCCCAGAACCCTAACCCTAACCCTAACACTAACCCTAACCCTTACCCTAACCCTAAACCCTAACCCTAACCCTACCCTAACCATAAACCTAAACCTAACTTAACCCTAACTTATTCCTAACAGGAACAAGTTTCAAACGAAAAACAGGTACAAAAAGCACAACTTTGTAAACTAATTCACATACGTGTCGCCTCTTCAATTATTATAACAGGAAAATTGAAAAGTGATATAACCCTAACCCTAACCATAACCATAACCATAAACATAACCATAAACCTAACCCCTAACCCTAACCCTAACCCTACCCTAACCCTAACCCTAACCCTAACCCCTAACCCTAACCCTAACCCTAACCGTAACCCTAACACTAACCCTAACCCCTAACCATAACCCTAACACTAACCCTAACCCTAACCCTAACCCCTAAACCTAACCCTAAACCTAACCCTACCTTAACCTAACCCTAACCCTAAACCCTAACCCTAACCCTAACCCTAACCCTAACCCAAACCCTAACCCTAACTTGTTCCTAACAAAAACAAGGTAGGAAACTTGTTTCTAACAAGAACAAGTTTCCAAGGAAAGAACATAAACACAAAGCACTACTTTGTAAACAAAATCACATGTGTGTCACTCTCTCAATTAGGAATACAGGAAAACTGAAAAGTGATATATCGCATTGTACCTCACACTAACAAGTTTCCAACGAAAGAACAGAAATGTAAAGCACAACTTTGTAAACTATGCAACCTGTGTGTCCCCTGCACAATTATATCGCACTGTACAGCACAGAAACAAGTTTCCAATGAAAGAACCGTAAAGCAAAGCACTACTTTTTAAACTAATTCACACATGTGTCGCCTGTTCAATTATTATAACAGGAAAATTGAAAAGTGATATAACGCACTGTACAGCACAGGAACAAGTTTCCAACGAAAGAACAGAAAAGCAAAGCACTACTTAGTAAACTAAATCACATGTGTGTTGATCGCTCAATTAGGAATACAGGAAAACTAAAAAGTTTTAGTTCGCACTGTACAGCACAGGAACAACTTTCAAACCAAAGCACAGAAAAGCAAACCACTACTTTGTAAACTAAATCACATTTGTGTCACTTGCTCAATTAGGAATAGAGGAAAACTGAAAAGTGATATATAGAACTGTACATCAAAGAAACAAGTTTTCATCGAAAGAATAGAAATGCAAAGCACAACTTTTTAAAGTAATTCACATACGTGTAGCCTGTTCAATTATTATAACAGGAAAAATGAAAAGTGACATAACCCTAACCCTAACCCTAACCCTAACCTCTAACAATAACTATAACCCTAACACTAATCCTAACCCCTAACCCTAACCCTAACCCTAACCATAACCCTAACCCTAACCCTAACCCTAACCCTAACCCTAACCCTAACCCTACCCTAACCCTAACCCTAACCCTACCCTAACCAGAACCATAACCCTAACTTGTTCCTAATAGGAAGAAGTTTCCAACCCAAGAACATAAACGCAAAGCACTACTTTGTAAACTAAATCACATGTGTGTCGCTTGCTCAATTAGGAATACTGGAAAACTGAAAAGTGATATAACGCACTGTATAGCACAGGAACAAGTTTCCAAAGAATGAACATAAAAGCAAAACACTACATTGCAAACTAAATCACATGTGTGTCACTCGCTCAATTAGGAATACAGGAAAAATGAAAAGTGTTATCTCACACTGTACGGCACAAAAACAAGTTTCGAACGAAAGAACAGAAAAGCAAAGCAGTACTTTTAAACTAAATCACATGTGTGTCTCTCGCTCAATATGGAATACAGGAAAAACGAAAAGAGATATATCACACTGTAGAGCACAGGAACATGTTTCTATGAAAGAACAGAAACGTAAAGCACAACTTTGTAAACTAATTCACATACGTGTTGCCTGTTCAATTATTATAACATGAAAACATAAAAGTGATATAACCCTAAAACTAACCATAACCTAGCACTAACCCTAACTTCCTAACACTAAACCTAACCCCTAACCCTAACCATAGCCCTAGTCCCCTAGCCCTAGCCCGCTAGCACAAAAACCCTTGCCCTAGCCCCCTAGCCCTAGCCCTAGCCCCCTAGAGCTAGCCTCCTAGCCCCCTAGGCCCTAGCCCCCTAGCGCTAGTCCTAGCCTCCTAGCCCTAGCCCTAGCCCTAGCCCCAGCCCTAGCCCCCTAGCCCCCTAGCCTCAGCCCTAGTCCTAGCCCCCTAGCCCTATCTCCCTAGACCCAGTCCTAGCACCCTAGCCCTAGCCCCCTAGTCCCCTAGCCCCCTAGCCCTAGCCCCCTAGCCCTAGTCCTAGTCCTAGCCCCAGCCCTAGCCCCCTAGCCCCTAACCCTAGCCTTCTAGCCCTAACCCCTAGCCCCCTAGCCCAAGCCCTAGCCTCCTAGCCCCCTAGGCCTAGCCCTAGACCCCTAGCCCCCTAGCTCCAGCCCTAGTCTCCAGCCCCAGCCCCAGCCCCAGCCCTAGCCCTAGCCCTAGCCCTAACCCTAACCCTGAACCTGAACCTGACCTTGACCCTAACACTACCCCTAACCATAACACCCTAAAACTAACCCTAACCCCCTAACCATAACCCTAACCCTAACACTAACCCTAACCCCTTAACCATAACCCTAAAACTAACCCTAACACCCTAACACCCTAACACTAACCCTAAACCTGACTTAACCCCTAACCCTAACCCTAACCCTAACCCATAACACTAACCCTAACCCCCCTAACGCTAACCCTGACTCTGACCCTGACCCTGACCTGAATGCTAACCCTAAACCTATCCCTAACCATAACCCCTAACACTAACCCAACCCCTAACCCTAACCCTATCCCTAAATCAAAACCTAACTTTAACCCCTAACCCTAACCCCCTAACCCCTAACCCTAACCCTAACCCTAACCATAACCCCAACCCCAAACCCAACCCCCTAACCCTAACCCCAACCCTAACCCTAACCCTAACCCTAACCCTAATCCTCTAACCCTAACGCCTAACCCCTAACCCTAACCCTAACTTTTAACCACAACCCCAACCCCAACCCCAACCCCAACACTAACCCCAACCCTAACCCTAACCCTAACCCTAACTGTTTAACCCTAACCCCTAACCCCTAACCCCTAACCCCTAACCCTAACCCTAACCCCAACCCCAACCCCAACCCTAACCCCAACCCTAACCCTAACCCTAAACCCTAACCCTAACCCTCTAACCCTAACCCTAACCCTCTAACCCTAACCCTAACCCTAACATTAATTCAAATTTAGAATTGGTAAGGAGTTTCATAAATGTTTTCATGTTACAGCTGAGACATTGCGTCATCGATTTGACATAACTAGAAAAGACGCTAGAGATATTGTTACCCAATGTCAAAATTGTTGTCAGTTCTTACCTATGCCAAAAGTTGGGATTAATCCCAGAGAAATCCGGCCCACTACAAGTGTGGCAGATGGATGTTACTCACATTTCATTTTTTGGTAAACTTCAATATTTGCATGTTTCTGTTGATACTTGCTCTGGAGTTGTGTTTGCTTCTCCCCTGACTGGAGAAAAGGCAGCCCATGTCATTCAACATTGCTTAGAGGCATGGAGTGCTTGGGGAAAGCCCAAAATTCTAAAAACTGATAATGGGCCGGCCTATACTTCTCAAAAATTTGGACAGTTTTGTCATCCAATAAAAGTGACCCATCTAACGGGTCTCCCATATAACCCTCAAAGTCAGGGTTATTAAACATGCTCACCGCACCCTAAAATCCTACTTAATAAAACAAAAGGGAGAGTCCAGGAGGCTCTGCCCTCAGTGCCACGAGTGACCGTTTCCTTGGCACTCTTCACACTCAATTTTTTGAATTTGGACAGTCAAGGCCATTCGGCGGCTGATCTCCACTGCTTAGGGCCTAATAGGCCATAGGAAATGATCAAATGGAAGGATGTCTTAACTGGTCAATGGAAAGGCCCGGATCCTATCTTAATAAGATCCAGGGGAGCTGTCTGTGATTTCCCACAGGAAGAAAACAATCCATTCTGGGTACCGAGCGCCTCACGCGAAAGCTGGTGACAGCTGAAGATGATCTTTCAACAGATACACCTGCTACCACTTGAAGAGTCAAGGGTGGCGAGGATGACCACTAATTTAACTGGAGTGGATTCAACGCCCACAGATGGCTTATTACCCTGGGTTATCCTCTGCCTTTTCTTTAAGATTGGGTGGGGTTTGGAATGTGGGGTGCAGCACTATGTTGGGGCTTAGTGTTTTTACTCTGGTTGTTCTGTAAACTCAATACCCAAAATAAACGTGACTAGGTCACGATCGCGCAAACACTTGTGGCCTTGAAACAAGGATCATCTCCCAAAATTTGGTTACCCATGTTAAAAAATTAAAACAGACTGTGACACTCAGTCGATGCACCTCAGGGGTTTTACCCATTGCCCTGAGTCGATGAGTGATCCAAGTCAATGTTGCCTTTGCCTAAGCGGCTATGGTACCTAGATAGGAGGATGACAGCCCTTGCACTCCCTGGAATTTTATTCCATTGCACGGGAATGGGTGTCACCTCCTTTTTAATCTTCTCCTTAGCCCCTGCACCCAGAGGACTTGTCTCCATTGCACCTGGTGGGGTAAGGAAGTAATCTAAAGCTCTTGATCGCTTACTCCCAAAGAAGGATTTCGCTTGATCGAGCTTAGGGCTCTCTTGTGCCATGCTTATAGGCTTTAAGGCAGTTTTCATTTATTAAAACAAAAGGGGGGTGTGGAGAGCTGAGACTCAGACGCCACTAGGTGGTGCTGACATTTTGCCCTCAAAACTGTAAAAAAAAAAAATACCCTCCAGTACGCATGCACAGGTTGCGCGAATTGCGTAAGCACGCTAAGCACGCTGGACACAAATCATCAGGCAGGGTAAAGAGTGAGCAGCCAATCAGGGTATTGACACAACACTTAGGTGAGACCAGGGCTTATATAAACAGGGCCACTTCTGGGCCCTGGTGCTCTCCTCCCTCTCCTCCTCCCCCTCTCCCCGCCCGGGACTTGCCTGCCCTGGCCGCGGACCACGGGAGGACTCGGTGTCAGTCTGCCAATGTGAGCGCCACCCGAGCCCGAGAGGTGGCCAGGCCCGCTCTCCTCTCCTCCTTTCATCGCTTGACTGTAATAAAGGCTTCTTGTGGAAGGACCTTTGTGCCCCCGTGCGTTTCTGCCGGCGTGAGGAATCACGCGGCTTCCAACACCCTGACAGATCTGGCCCTGGCCCTGACAGCCCTGGCCCTGGTCCTGACAGCCCTGGCCCTAGCCCTGACAGCCCTGGCCCTGTTCCTGACAGTCCTGTCCCTGACTCTTACAGCCCTGGCCCTGGCAGCCCTGGCCGTGGCCCTGATACCCCTGACGGCCCTGGCCCTGGCAATGGCAGCCCTAGTCCTGGCCCTGGCAGCCCTGGCCCTGGCCCTGGCGGCCCAATTCCTGGCCCTGGCGGCCCTGGCCCTGGCCCAGGCAGCCCTGGTCCTGGCCCTACACAGACCCTGCCCTGACCCTTGACCCTAACCCTTGAGCCTCTTACCCTAACCCTAACCCCTAACCCTAATCCTAGCCCTAGCCCACTAGCCATAGCCTGCAAGCCCAACCCCCTTGCCCTAGCCCCCTAACCCTAACCCTAGCCCCCTAGCCCTAGTTTCCTAGCCCCCTAGCCCCCTAGCCCCCCTATCCCTAGCCCCCTAGTCCTAGCCCCAGCCCTAGCCCCCTAGCCCTAGCCCTAGCCCTAGCCCCAGCCTACCCCCCTAGCCCCCTAGCCTCAGCCCTAGCCCTAGCCCCCTAGCCCTATCCCCCTAGCCCCAGCCCTAGCCCACTAGCCCTATCCCCCTAGCCCAAGCCCTAGCCCCCTATCCCTAGCCCTAGCCCCCTAGGACTAGCCCTAGCCCCTAGCCCTAGTCCTAGTCCTAGCCCCAGCCCTAGCCCACTAGCCCTTAGCCCTAGCCCCCTAGCCCCCTAGCCCCAGCAATAGCCTCCTAGCCTCCTAGCACTAGCCCTAGCCCGTAGCAACCAAGCTCCCGCCCTAGCCCCCAGCCTCAACACCAGCCCAAGCCCTAGCGCTGGCCCTTGCCCTAACCCTAACCCTGACCCTGAACCTGACCCTGACTCGGACCCTAACACTAACCCTAACCCTGACAGACCTGGAGCTGATTCTGACAGCCCTGGCCCTGACTCTGACAGCCCTGGCCCTGGCAGCCCTGGCCGTGGCCCTGATAGCCCTGACGGACCTGGCCCTGGCAGCCCTGGCCCTGGCCCTGGACGTTGACCCTTGACCCTAACTTTTGCCCCCCTTCCCCTAACAGCTAACCCTAACCCCTAACCGTAACCCTAACCGTGACAGCCCTGACCCTGACCCTGACAGCACTGACCCTGACCCTGACAGCCCTGGCCCTGACCCTGACAGCCCTGGCCCTGGCCCTGACAGCCCTGGCCCTGGCCCTGGCAGCCCTGGTCCTGGCCCTGGCAGCCCTGGCCCTGGCCCTGGCGGCCCTGGTCCTGGCCCTGACCCTGACACTGGCCCTGACCCTTGACCCTAACCCTTGACCCCATAACCCTAACCCTAACCCCTAATCCTAACCCTAGCCCTAGCCCCCAAGTCCTAGCCCGCTAACCCAACCCCCTTGCCATAGCCCCCTAGCCCTAGCCCTAGACCCCTAGCCCTAGCCTCCTAGCCCCCTAGGCCCCTAGCCCCCCTAGACCTAGCCCCTGAGTCCTAGCGCTAGTCCTAGTCCCCAGCCCCAGCCCTAGTCCCCTAGCCCTAGCCCTAGCCCCCTAGCCATAGCCCTAGCCCTAGCCCCAGCCCTAGCCCCATAGCCCTAGCGCTAGCACCCTAGTCCCCAAGCAACGTAGCCCTACCCCCCTAGCTCCCTGGCCCTAGTCCTAGTCCTAGCCCCAGCCCTAGCCCCCTAGCCCCTAGCCCTAGCCCCTAGCCCTAGCCAACCAGCCCTGGCCCTAGCTCTAGCCCCCCAGCCCCTAGCTCCAGCCCTAGCCTCCAGCTCCAGCCCCAGCCTCAGTCTAGCCCCTAGCCCTAGCCCTAACCCTAAACCTGAGCCCTGACCCTAACCCTAACCCTAACCCCTAACCCTAAACCCTAAACCCTAAACCCTAAACCATAAACCATAAACCATGAACCCTGACCCTAACCCTAACCCACCCTAACCCTAACCCTGACCCTGACCCTGACCCTGAACCTGACCCCTAACAGTAACCCTAACCCTAACCCTGACCCTAAACCCTAAACCCTAAAACATAAGCCATAAACCATAAACCCTAACAAAACCATAACCCTAACCCTAACCCTAACCCTAACCCCTCACCCTAACCCTAACCCTAACATTAATTCAAATTTAGAACTAGCTAAGGAGTTTCATAAAAGTTTTCATGTTACAGCTGAGACATTGCGTCATCAATTTGACATAACTAGAAAAGAAGCTAGAGATATTGTTACCCAATGTCAAAATTGTTGTCAGTTCTGACCTATGCCTCATGTTGGGATTAATACCAGAGGAATCCGTCCACCACAAGTTTGGCAGATGTATGTTACTCACATTTCATCTTTTGGTAAACTTCAATATTTGCATGTTCATGTAGATACATGCACTGGAGTTGTGTTTGCTTCTCCTCTGACTGGAGAAAAGCAGCCCATGTTATTCAACATTGCCTAGAGGCATGGAGTGCCTGGGGAAAGCCCAAAGTTCTAAAATCTGACAATGGGCCGGCCTTTACTTTTCAAAAATTTGGACAGTTTTGTCATCAAATGAAAGTGACCCATCTAACGGGTCTTCCATATAACCCTCAAAGTCAGGGTATTATTAAACATGCTCACCGCACCCTAAAATCCTACTTAATAAAACAAAAGGGAGAGTCCAGGAGGCTCTGCCCTCAGTGCCACAAGTGACTGTTTCCTTGGCACTCTTCACACTCAATTTTTTGAATTTGGACAGTCAAGGCCATTCGGCGGCTGATCGCCACTGCTTAGGGCCTAATAGGCCCAAGGAAATGATCAAATGGAAGGATGTCTTAACTGGTCAATGGAAAGGCCCGGATCCTATCTTAATAAGATCCAGAGGAGCTGTCTGTGTTTTCCCACAGGAAGAAAACAATCCATTCTGGGTACCGGAGCGCCTCATGTGAAAGCGGGTGACAGCTGAAGATGATCTTTCAAAAGATACACCTGCTACCACTTGAAGATTCAAGGGCGGCGGGGATGACCACTAATTCTACTCGAATGGTATCATCACCCAGAGATGGCTTATTACACTGGGTTTCTTCTGCCTTTTCTTACTTTAAGATTGGTTGGGGGTTGGAATGTTTGGTGCAGCACTATGTTGGGGCTTAGTGTTTTTACTCTGGTTATTCTGCAAACTCAATACCCAAAATAAACGTGATTAGGTCGCGATCGCGCAAACACTTGTGGCCTTGAAACAAGGATCATCTCCCAAAATTTGGTTATCCATGTTAAAAAATTAAAACAGACTATGACACTCAGTCGATGAACCTCAGAGGTTTTACCCATTGCCCTGAGTCGATGAGTGATCCAAGTCAATGTTGCCTTGCCTGACCCTGCTGGGTATGGTGGCCTAGATAGAGGATGACAGCCCTTGCACTCCCTGGAATTTTATTCCATTGCACGGGAATGGGTGTCACCTCCTTTTTTAATCTTCTCCCTAGCCCCTGCACCCAGAGGACTTGTCTCCATTGCACCTGGTGGGGTAAGGAAGTAATCTAAAGCTCTTGATCGCTACTCCCAAAGAAGGATTTCGCTGATCGAGCTTAGGCTCTCTTGTGCCATGCTTATAGGTTTTAAGGCAGTTTTCATTTATTATAACAAAAGGGGCACGTGGAGTGCTGAGACTCAGATGCCACTAGGTGGCACTGACATTTTGCCCTGAAAACTGTAAAAACCTCCATTACGCATACGTGGGTCCTAAATTGCATAAGCACTGTAAGCATGCTGGGCCTGAGTCATCAGGCGTGGTAAAGAGTGAGCCAATCAGGTATTGACACGCCACTTAGGTGCGCACTAGGATTATATAAACAGCGACACTTCAGGCCCTGGCGCCTCCTCCTCCCCCCTCGCCCCTCGCCCCGCCTGGGCTTGCCCACCCTGGCATTGTACCATGGGACGCCCCAGTGTCCATAGGCCAACCGCGAGCCCCTAACCACGCCACGCCGCCCCCCGGGCCCGCCTCCTCCTCCTTTCATCGATTGACTGTAATAAAGGCTTTTTTGGAAGGACCCTTGTGCCCGTGCTTGTTTCTGCCAGCGAGAGGAATCACGCGGCTTCCAACAGGCTGACAGCCCTGGCCCTGGCCCTGACAGCCCTGGCCCTAGCCCTGACAGCCCTGGCCCTGATCCTGACAGCCCTGGCCCTGACTCTGACAGCCCTGGCCTTGGCAGCCCTGGCCGTTTCCCTAATAGCCCTGATGGCCCTGGCCCTGGCAGCCCTCGCGGCCATCTCCTTGACCCTGGGCCGGGCCCTGGTGGCCCTGGTCCTGGCCCTGACACTGACCCTGGCCCTGACCTTGACCCTAACCGTTGACCCCCTAACCCTAAACCTAACCCCTAACCCTAACCCTAGCCCTAGCCCCCTAGCCCTAGCCCGCTAGCCCAACCCACTTGCCCTAGACCCTTAGCCCTATCCCTCGCCCCCTAGCCCTAGCCTCCTAGCCCCCTAGCCCCCTAGCCCCTAGCTGCAGCCCTAGCCTCCATCCCCAAACCCAGCCCCAGCCCTAGACCTAGCCCTAGCCCTAACCCTAACCCTGACCCTTACCCTGACTCCTGACCCTAACCCTAACCCTAACCCTAACCCTAAACCCTAACCCTAACCCTAACCCTAACCTCCTAACCTTAACCCTAACCCTAACCCCCCAACCCTAACCCTAAACCTAACCCCTAACACCCTAACCCTAACCCTAACCCTAACCCTGACTTTAACCCCCTAACCCTAACCCCTACCCCTAATCCCTAACCCTAACCCTAACCCCCCTAACCCTAACCCTGACCCTGACCCTGACCCCTAACACTAACCCTAACACTAACCTGAATTTCTAACTCTAACTCTAACCATAACCCCTAACCCCTAATACTAACCCTATCCCTAACTCTAACCCTAACCCCTAACCCCTAACCCTAACCCCTAACCCCTAATCCTAACCCTAACCCTAACCATAACCCTATCCCTAACCCTAACCCCAACCCAACCCCAACCTCAACCCCAACCCCAACCCTATTCCAAACCCTAACCCTAACCCTAACCCTAACCCTAACCCTAACCCCTAACCCCTAAACCTAACCCTAACCCTAACCCCAACCCCAACCCCAACATGAACCCTACCACTAACCCCTAACCCTACCCCACTAACACTAACAATAACCCTAACCTTAAACCTCTAACCCTAACCCTAACCCTCTAACCATAACCCTAACCCTAACCCTAACCCTAACCCTAACCCTAACCCTATCCCCTAACCTGTAACCCTAACCCTGACAGCCCTGACCCTGACTCTGACAGCACTGAAACTGACCCTGACAGCCCTGTCCCAGACCCTGACAGCCCTGGCCATGCCAGCCCTGGCCCTGTCCCTGGCGGCACTGATCCTGGCCTTGACCCCGACCCTGGCCCTGACCCTTGACCCTAACCCTTGACCCCCTAACTCTAACCCTATCCCCTTACCCTAACCCTAGTCCTAGCCCCCTAGCCCTAGCCCGCTAGCCTTGTCCCCTTCCCCTACCCCCCTAGCCCTAGCCCTAGCCCCCTAGCCCTAGCCTCCTAGCCCCCTAGCCTTCTAGCCCATAGCCCTAGCGCCCTAGTCCTAGCCCTAGTCCTAGCCCCCTAGCACTAGGCCCCCAGCCCAAGCCCCCCAGCCTCAGCCCAAGCCCCCCAGCCCCCTAGCCCTAACCCTTGCCCTAGCCCAAGCCCTAGCCCCCTACACCCCTAGCCTCAGCCCTAGTCCTAGCCCCCTAGCCCTATCCCCCAGCCCCAGCCCCTAGCCCCCCCCCTTTCCCCCAGCCCCAGCCCTAGCCCTAGCCCTAGCCCCCCTAGTCGCCTATCCCCCAGCCCCCCAGCCCCCTAGCCCTAGCCCCCTAGCCCTATTCCTAGTCCTAGCCCCATCCCTAGCCCCCTAGCCCCTAGCCCTAGCCCTCTAACTCTAGCCCCTAGCCCCCGAGCTCCTGCCCTAGCCTCCAGCCCCAGCCCCAGCCCCAGCCCAAGCCCCTAGCCCTAGCCCTAACCCTAACCCTGACACTGACACTGACCCTGACCCTAACCCTAACCCTAACCCCCTAACCCTAACCCTAACCCCCTAAACCTAATCCTAACCCTAACCACCTAACCCAAACCCTAACCCCCTAACCCTATACCCTAACCCTGACAGCCCTGACCCTGACTCTGACAGCACTGAAACTGACCCTGACAGCCCTGGCCCTGACCCTGACAGCCCTGGCCATGTCAGCCCTGGCCCTGGCCCTGGCGGCACTGGTCCTGGCCTTGACCCCGACCCTGGCCCTGACCCTTGACCCTAACCCTTGACCCCCTAACCCTAACCCTATCCCCTTACCCCACCCTAGCCCTAGCCCCCCAGCCCCAGCCCGCCAGCCTTGGCCCCTTCCCTACCCCCCTAGCCCTAGCCCCAGCCCTAGCCCCCCAGCCCTAGCCTCCTAGCCCCTAGCCTTCTAGCCACCTATCCCTAGCCCCCCAGTCCTAGCCCCCAGCACTAGGCCCCTAGCCCAAGCCCCAGCCCCCAGCCCCAGCTCTCCAGCCCCAGCCCCAGCCCCAGCCCCCCAGACCCCTAGCCTCAGCCGTAGTCCTAGCTCCCTAGCCCTATCCCGCTAGCCCCAGCCCTAGCCCCCTAGCCCTAGCCCCAGCAATAGCCCCCTAGTTCCCTATCCCCCCAGTCCTATCCCCCAGCCCTACCCCCCCTAGCCCTATTCCTAGTCCTAGCCCCATCCTTAGCCCCCAGCCCCTAGCCAGCCCCCCTAGCCCTAGAACCCTAGGCCCTAGCTCCAGCCCTAGCCTCCAGCCCCAGCCCCAACCCTAGCCCTAGCCCTAACCCTAACCCTGACACTGACCCTGACCCTGACCCTAACCCTAACCCTAACCCCCTAAACCTAACCCTAAACCTAACCCCCTAACCCCCTAACCGTAACCTTAACCCTGACTTTAACTCCTAACCCTAACCCTAACCCCTAACCCTAACCCTAACCCCTAACCCTAACCCTAAACCCCTTAACCCTGAACCTGACCCCCCTATCCTGACCCTGACCTTGACCCCTGACCCCTAACCCTAACCCTAACCCTAATCCTCTAACCCTAACCATAACCTCTATCCCTAATCCTAACCCTAACCCTAACCCTAACACTAAACCCTAACCCTAACCTCTAACCCTAACCCTAACCCTAACCCTAACCCTACCCCAACCCTACCCTAACCCTAACCTTAACCCTACTCCTAACCCTAACTTGTTCCTAACAGGAACAAATTTCCAACTAAAGAATATAAACGCAAACCACTAGTTTGTAAACTAAATCACATGTGTGTCACTCGCTCAATAAGGAGTACAGGAAAGCTGAAAAGTGATATATCGAACTTTGTAAACTAAGTAACATGTATGTCGCCTGCACTATTAGGAATACAGGAAAACTGAAAAGTGATATCTTCCACTTTAGAGCACAAAAGAGGTTTGCAATGAATGAAAAGAAAAGCAAAGAACAACATTGGAAACTAAATCACATGTGTATCACCTGTTCAAATAGGAACCCAGGAAAACTGAAAAGTGATATCTCACATTGTACCTCAGAGAAACAAGTTTCCAATGAAAGAAAAGAAATATAAAGCACAACTTTGCAAACTACTTAACATGTGTGTCGCCCGCTCAATTAGGAATACAGGAAAACTGAAAAGTGATATCTCCTACTTTAGAGCATAGAAAGAATTTTCCAATGAAAGAACAGAAATGCAAAGCACAACTTTGGAAAATAAATCAAATGTGTCGCCTGCTCAATTAGGAATACAGGAAAACTGAAAAGTGATATCTTGCACTGTACCTCACAGAAACAAGTTTCCAATGAAAGAACAGAAATGTAAAGCACAACTTTGTAAACTAAGTAACATGTGTGTCACCTGCACAATTAGGAATACAGGAAAACTGAAAAGTGATATCTTCTACTTTGGAGTACAGGAAGAAGTTTCCAATGTAAGAACAGAAAGGTAAAGCACAACTTTGGAAAGTAAATCACATGTGTGTTTCCTGTTCCATTGGGAATACAGGAAAACTGAAAAGTGATATATCGCACCATACAGCACAGGAACATGTTTCCAACGAAAGAACAGAAAAGCAAAGTACTACTTTTAAAAGGAATCACATGTGTGTCGATCGCTCAATTGGGAATACATGAAAACTGAAAAGTGTTATCTCGCTCTGTACAGCACAGAAGCAAGAAAGAACAGAAACGCAAAGAACAACTTTGTAAACTAATTCACATACGTGTCACCTGTTCAATTATTATAACAGGAAAACTGAAAAGTGATATAACCCTAACCCTAACCCTAACCCTAACCCTGTATCCCTAACCCTGTAACCCTAACCCTAACCATAACCCTAACCCTAACCCCTAACCCTAACTCCTAACCCTAACTGTAACGCTGTAAATTATAACCCTGTAACCCTAACCCTAACCCTAACCCCTAACCCTAACCCTAACCCTAACTCCCTAACCCTAACACTAACCCTAACACCTAACCCCTAACCCTAAACTTCACCCTAACCCCTCTAACTCTAACCCTAACCTCTAACCCTAACCCTGACCCTAACCCTAACACAAACCCTAACCCCTAACCCCTAACCCTAACCCTAACCCTAACCCTAACCGTAACATTAATTCAAATTTAGAATTGGCTAACGAGTTTCATAAAAGTTTTCATGTTACAGCTGAGACATTGCATCATCGATTTGACGTAACTAGAAAAGAAGCTAGAGATATTGTTACCCAATGTCAAAATTGTTGTCAGTTCTTACCTATGCCTCATGTTGGGATTAATCCCAGAGGAACTGGCCCACTACAAGTGTGGCAGATGGATGTGACTCACATTTCATTTTTTGGTAAACTTCAATATTTGCATGTTTCTGTTGATACTTGCTCTGGAGTTGTGTTTGCTTCTCCCCTGACTGGAGAAAAGGCAGCCCATGTTATTCAACATTGCCTAGAGGCATGGAGTGCCTGGGGAAAGCCCAAAATTCTAAAAACTGCCAATGGGCCGGCCTATACTTCTCAAAAATTTGGACAGTTTTGTCATCCAATAAAAGTGACCCATCTAACGGGTCTCCCATATAACCCTCCAAGTCAGGGTATTATTAAACATGCTCACCGCACCCTAAAATCCTACTTAATAAAACAAAAGGGAGAGTCCAGGAGGCTCTGCCCTCAGTGCCACGAGTGACGTTTTCCTTGGCACTCTTCATTCAACATTGCCTAGAGGCATGGAGTGCTTGGGGAAAGCCTTTGGAAAATAAATCACATCTGTGTCGCCCGTTCATTAGGAATACAGGAAAACTGAAAAGTGATATCTCGCACTGTACCTCACAGAAACAAGTTTCCCACAAATTTTATTCATTGAAAGGGAATGGGTGTCACCTCCTTTTTTAATCTTCTCCCTTAGCCCCTGCACTCAGAGGACTTGTGTCCATTGCACTTGGTGGTGTATGGAAGTAATCTAAAGCTCTTGATCGCTTACTCCCCAAAGAAGGAGCTCGCTTGATCGAGCTTAGGGCTCTCTTGTGCCAGGCTTATAGGCTTTAAGGCAGTTTTCATTTATTAAAACAAAGGGGGGGTGTGGAGAGCTGAGACTCAGACGCCACTAGGTGGCGCTGACATTTGTCTCTCAAAACTGTAAAAAAAAAAACCTCCAGTACGCATGCGCGGGTTGCACAAATTGCATAAGGACGCTAACCACGCTGGGTCTGAGTCATTAGGCGGGGTAAAGAGTGAGCAGCCACTCAGGGAATTGACACGTCACTTAGGTACGACCAGGGCTTATATAAAGAGCGCCACTTCTGGGCCCTGGCGCTCTCCTCCCTCTCCTCCTCCCCCTCACCCCGCCCAGGGTTTGCCTGCTCTGACCACGGCCCGCAGGACGCTGTGTTGTTCATTGGCCAATGCGAGCACCGCCTGCGCCCGCGAGGTGGCCGGGCCTGCTCTCCTCTCCTCCTTTCATCGATTGACTGTAATAAAGACTTGGTGCGAAGGACCCTTGTGCACGCGTGCATTTCTGCTGGCGAGATGAATCACACGGCTTCCAACACCCTGACAGCCCTGGCCCTGAACCTGACAGCCCTGGCCCTGGCACTGACAGCCCTGGCCCTGGCCCTGACAGCCCTGGGCCTGGCCGTGACAGTCCTGGCCCTGATCCTGACATCCCTGGCCCTGACTCTGACAGCCCTGGCCCTGGAAGACCTGGCCGTGGCCCTGATAGTCCTGACGGCCCTGTCCCTGGCAGACCTTGTGGCCCTCTCCCTGGCCCTGGCCCTGGCCCTGGCAGCCCTGGCCCTACCCTGGCCCTTGACCCTTGACCCGAACCTTTGACAACCTAACCCTAACCCCTAAACCTAACCCCTAACCCCTAACCCTAACCCTAACCCTGACAGCCCTGACCCTGACCCTGACAGCACTGACCCTGACCCAGTCAGCCCTGGCCTTGACGCTGACAGCCCTGGCCCGGGCAGCCCTGGCCGTGGCCCTGAGAGCCCTGAGGGCCCTGGCCCTGGCAGCCCTTGCGGCCCGATCCCTGGCCCTGGCCCTGGCCCTGGCAGCCCTGGCACTTGACCCTTGACCCTAACATTTGACCCCCAAATCCTAACCCCTAACCCTAACCCTAACCCTGACAGCCCTGAACCTGACCCTGACAGCACTGACCCTGACCCAGACAGCCCTGGCCCTGACCCTGACAGCCCTGGCCCTGGCCCTGGCAGACCTGTTCTGGCCCTGGCAGCCCTGGCTCTGTCCCTGGCGGCCCTGGTCCTGGCCCTGACCCTGACCCAGGCCCAGACCCTTGACCCTAACCCTTGACCCCCTAACCCTAACCCTAACCCCTAACCCTAACCCTACCCCTAAACCCTAACCCTAACCCTACCCCTAGCCCCCAGCCCTACCCCGCTATCCCAACCCCCTTGCCCTAGCCCCCTAGCCCTAGCCCTAGGCTCCTCGCCCTAGCCTCCTAGGCCCTAGCCCCCTAGCCCCCTGAGCCCTAGCTCCCTAGTACTAGCCCTAGTCCTAACCCCCTAGCACTAGCCCCAGAGCCCCAGCCCTAGACCCAAGTCCTAGGCCTAGCCCCCTAGACCTAGGCATAGCCCTAGGCCCAGCCCTAGCCCCCTAGCACCCTAGCATCAGCCCTAGCCCTAGCCCCCTAGCCCTAGCCCCCTAGCCCCAGCCCTAGCCCCCTAGCCCTAGCTCTAGCACCCTAGTCCCCTAGCCCGCTATACCTAGCCACCTAGCCCTAGCCCCAGCCACGAGCAGCCCTAGTACTAGCTCTAGCCCAAGCCCTAGACCCCAGCCCCAGCCCTAGCCCCTACCCTAGACCCCTAGCCCCAGCCCTAGCCTCCCAGCCCCCCAGCACTACCCCCTAGCCCCCCCTAGATCCAGCGCTTAGCCTCCAGCCCCAGCCCCAGCCCCAGCCCCAGCCCTAGCCCTAGCCCTAACCCTAACCCTGACCCTGACCCTGACTCTGACACTAACACTAACCCTAACAATAACCCCTAACCCTAAGCCTAACCCCTAACCCTAACCCTAACCCTAACCCCTAAACCTAACCCTATCCCCTTAACCCTAACCCTAACCCCTGACTTTAAACCCTAACCCTAACCCTAACCCTAAAACCTAACCCTAACCCTAACACCCTAACCCTGACCCTGACCCTGAGCCAACCCTGATCCTGAACCTGACCCCTAAACCTAACCCTAACCCTAACCCTAACCCCTAACCCTAACCCTAACCCCTATCAACTAACCCTAACCCTAACCCTAACCCTAAACCCTAACCCTAATCCTAACCCTAACCTCCTAACCCTACACCTAAACCTAACCCTAACCCTAACCCTAACCCTAACCCTACCCCTAACCCTAACCCTAAACCTAACACTAACCCCCTAACCCTAATCAGAATTTGACTTTAACCGCTAACCCTAACTCCTAACCCTTAACCCTAACCCTAACTCCTGACCCTGACCCTGACCCCTAACACTAACACTAACCCTAACCAGAATCCCCTAACCCTAACCCTATTCCTAACCATAACCCTAACTCCTAACCCTAACCCTAACCCTAACCCTAACTATAACCCTAACACTAACCCTAACCCCAACCCTAACCCCAAACCTATTCCCAACCCTAACCCCTAACCCTTACCCTAACCCTAAACTTAACCCTAACCCTAACCCTAACCCTAACCCTTTACCCCAACCCCAACCCCAAACCTAACCCCAACCCCAACCCTAACCCTAAACCTCTAACCCTAACCCTAACCCTAGCCCTAACCCCCTAACCCCTAACCCCTAACCCTACCCCCTAACCCTAACCCTAACCCTAACCATAGCCATAACCCTCTAACCCTAACCCTAACCCTCTAACCCTAACCATAACCCTAACACTAACCCTAAACCTAACCCCTAACCCCTAACCCCTAACCCTAACCCTGACAGCCCTGACCCTGACTCTGACAGCACTGAAACTGACCCTGACAGCCCTGGCCCTGAACCTGACAGCCCTGGCCCTGGCCCTGACATCCCTGGCCCTGGCCCTGGCAGCCCTGGCCCGGTCCCTGGCGGCCCTGGTCCTGGCCTTGACACCGGCCCTGGCTGTGACCCTTGACCCTAACCCTTGACCCCCTAACCATAACCCTAACCCCTTACACTAACCCTAGCCCTAGCCCGCTAGCCTTAGCCCCCTTGCCCTAGTCCCCTAGCCCTAGACCTAGCCCCCTAGCCCTAGCCTCCTAGCCCCCTAGCCTTCTAGCCCCCCTAGCCCTAGCCCCCTAGTCCCAGCCCTAGTCCTAGCCCCCTAGCACTAAGCCCCTAGCCCCAGCCCTAGCCCCTAGCCAAAGCCCTAGCCCCCTAGCCCTAGCCCTAAACCTAGCCCCAGCCCAAGCCCCCTAGCCCCCTAGACTCAGCCCTAGCCCTAGCCCCGTAGCCCCATCCCCCAAGCCCCAGCCCAAACCCTAGGCCCCTACTCCCCTATCCCCCTTGTGCTAGCCCCCTAGCCCTAGCCCTAGCCCCCTAGCCCTAGTCATAGTCCTAGCCCCATAACACCCTAGCCCCAGCCCTAGCCTCCTAGTCCCCTAGCCCTAGACCTACCCCCTAACCCCCTAGCTCCAGCCCTAGCCTCCAGCCCCAGCCTAGCCCCAGCCCTAACCCTAGCCCTAGCCCTAGCCCTAACCCTAAAACCTAACCCAAACCCTAACCCTAACCTCCTAACCCTAACCCTAACCCTAACCCACTAACCCTAACCCTAACCCTGACTTTAAATCCTAACCCTAACAGTAACCCTAACCCCCTTAACCCTAACCCTGACCCTAATCCTAACCCTAACCCTAACACTAACCTTAACCCTAACCATCTAACCCTAACCCTAACACTAACCCTAAGCGAACCCTACCCTAACCCTAACCCTAACCCTAACCCTAACCCTAACCCTAACCATAACCATAACCATAACCATAACCATAACGCTAACTTATTCTTAACAGGAAAAATTTTCCAACGAAGGAACATAAACGCAAAGCACTACTTTGTAAACTAAATCACATGTGTGTCACTCGCTCAATTAGGAATACAGGAAAACTGAAAAGTGATATATCACACTGTACAGCACAGGAACAAATTTCCAACAGAAGAACAGAAACACAAAGCAATACTTTGTAAACTAGATCACATGTTTGTGGCTCACTCAATTAGTACTACAGGTAAACTGAAAAGTGATATATCGAACTTTACAGCAAAGAAACAGTTTTTCATCGAAAGAACAGAAACGCAAAGCACAACTTTGTAAACTAATTCACATATGTGTCGCTTGTTCAATTATTTTAACAGGAAAACTGAAAAGTGATATTACCCTAACCCTAACCCTAACCCTAACCCTAACCCTAACCCTAACCCTAACCCTAACCCCGCACACCCTAACACTAACCCTAATCCTAACCAAAATCCGTAACCCTAACCCTACCCCTAACCCTACCCTAACCCTAACCTTAACCCTTACCATAACCCTAACTTGTTCTTAACAGGAACAAGTTTCCAACTAAAGAACATAAACGCAAAGCACTACTTTGTAAACTAAATCACATGTGTGTCACTCGCTCAATTAGGAATACAGGAAAACTGAAAAGTGATATATCACACTGTACAGCACAGGAACAAATTTCCAACAGAAGAACAGAAACACAAAGCAATACTTTGTAAACTAGATCACATGTTTGTGGCTCACTCAATTAGTACTACAGGTAAACTGAAAAGTGATATATCGAACTTTACAGCAAAGAAACAGTTTTTCATCGAAAGAACAGAAAGGCAAAGCACAACTTTGTAAACTAATTCATATATGTGTCGCTTGTTCAATTATTTTAACAGGAAAAAACTGAAAAGTGATATTACCCTAACCCTAACCCTAACCCTAACCCTAACCCTAACCCTAACACTAACCCTAACCCTAACCCCGTCACCCTAACACTAACCCTAATCCTAACCATAATCCGTAACCCTAACCCTACCCCTAACCCTACCCTAACCCTAACCTTAACCCTTACCATAACCCTAACTTGTTCTTAACAGGAACAAGTTTCCAACTAAAGAATATAAACGCTAAGCACTAATTTGTAAACTAAATCACATGTGTGTCACTACCAATTAGGAGTACAGGAAAGCTGAAAATTGCTATGTCGAACTTTACAGCAAAGAAACAAGTTTTCATCGAAAAACAGAAACACAAAGCACAACTTTGAAACTAATTCATACCTGTCGCCTGTTCAATTATTATAACAGGAAAACTGAAAAGTCATATAACCCTAACACTAAACCTAATCCTAACCCTAACCCTAACCCTAACCCCTAACCCTAACCCTAACCCCTAACGTGTTCCTAACAGTTCCTAACAGGAACAAGTTACCAACAAATGAACATAAACGCAAAGCACTACTTTATAAACTAAATCACTTGTGTGTCACTCGCTCAATTAGCAATACAGGAAAGCTGAAATGTGATATATCGCAATGTACAACAAAGGAACAATTTTCAAACGAAAGAAGAGAAAAGCAAAGTACTACTTTTAAACAGAATCACATGAGTGTTGCTCGCTCACTTAGGAATAAAGGAAAACTGAAAAGTGTTATCTTGCACTGTACGGCATGGAAACAAGTTTCCATCGAAAGAACAGAAACAAAAAGCACAACTTTGTAACCTAATTCCCATTCGTGTCGCCTGCTCAATTATTATAACAGGAAAACTGAAAAGTGATATATCGCACTGTACAGCAAAGGAACAAGTTTTGAACGAAAGAACAGAAAAGCAAAGCAGTACTTTGTAAACTAAATCACATGTGTGTCGCTAGCTCAATTGGGAATACAGGAAAACTAAAAATTGTTATCTCGTGCTGTATGGCACAGAAACAAGTTTCCATCAAAAGAACAGAAACGCAAAGCACAACTTTGTAAATTAATTCACATATGTGTCGCCTGTTCAATTATTATAACAGGAAAACTGAAAAGTTATATATCCCTAACCATAACCCTAACCCCCTAACCCTAACCCTCACCCTAACCCTAACCCTAACCCTAACCCTAACCCTAACCCCTAACCCTAACCCTCCCACTTTAGAGCACAGAAAGTAGTTCCCAATGAAAGTACAGAAACGCAAAGCACAACATTCGAAATTATATCACATGTGTGTCGCCCGTTCAATTAGGAATACATGAAAATTGAAAAGTGATATCTCCCACTGTAGTGCATAGAAACAAGTTTCTAACAAAAGAATAGAAAGACAAAGCACAACTTTTAAACTAAATCACATTTGTGTCGCCTACTAATTAGGAATATAGGAAAACTGAATAGTGATATCTCACATTGTACCTCACACTAACAAGTTTCCAACGAAAGAACAGAAATGTAAAGCACAACTTTGTAAACTAGGCAACCTGTGTGTCCCCTGCACAATTAGGAATACAAGAAAACTGAAAAGTGATATCTTCCACTTTAGAGCACAGAAAGAAGTTTGCAATGAAAGAACAGAAAGGCAAAGCACAACTTTGGAAACTAAATCACATGTGTGTCGCCCATTGACTTAGGAATACAGGAAAACTGAAAAGTGATATCTCCCACTGTAGTGCACAGAAAGAAGTTTCCAACAAAAGAACACAAATGTAAAGCACAATTTTGTAAACTAGGTAACATGTGAGTCGTCCATTCAATAAGGAATACAGGAAAACTAAAAAGTGATATCTCCCACTTTAGAGAACAGAAAGAAGTTTCCAATGAAAATACAGAAATGTAAAACACAACTATGTAAACTAAGTAACATGTGTGTCGTCCGTTCAATTAGGAATATAGGAAAACTGAAAAGTGATATCTCCCACTTTAGAGCACAGAAAGAAGTTTCCAATGAAAGAACATAAACACAAAGCAGAGCTTGGAAAATAAATCATATCTGTGTCGCCCATTCATTAGGAATACAGGAAAACTGAAAAGTGATATCTCGCTCTGTACCTCACAGAAACAAGTTTCCCACAAAAGAACAGAAAGGCAAAGCAATACTTTGTAAACTAAGTAACATGTGTGTCGCCTGCACAATTAGGAATACAGTAAAACTGAAAAGTTATATCTCGCACTGTACCTCACAGAAACAAGTTTCCAATGAAAGAACAGAAATGTAAAGCAAAACTTTGTATGCTCAGTAACATTTGTATAGCCCTCTCAATTAAGAATACAGGAAAACTGAAATGTGATATCTCCACAGTAGTGCACAGAAACAAGCTTCCAACAAAAGAATAGAAAGTCAAAGCAAAACTTTGTAAACTAAATCACATTTGTGTCACAAGTTCCATTAGGAATACAGAAAAACTGAAACGTGAGATCTCCCACTTAAGAGCACAGAAAGAAATTTCCAACGAAAGTACAGAAATGTAAAGAACAACATTGTAAACTAAGTAACATGTGTGTCGCCTGCACTATTAGGAATAGAGGAAAACTGAAAAGTGATATCTCCCACTTTAGAGCAGAGATAGAAGTTTCCAATAAAAAACAGAAACGCAAAGCACAACTTTGGAAACTAAATCACATGTGTGTCAACCGTTCAATTAGGAATACAGGAAAACTGAAAAGTGATATCTTGCATTGTACCTCACACTAACAAGTTTCCAACAAAGAACAGAAATGTAAAGCACAACTTTGTAAACTGGGCAACCTGTGTGTGCCCTGCACAATTAGGAATACAAGAAAACTGAAAAGTGATATCTTCCACTTTAGAGCACAGAAAGAATTTGGCAATGAATGAACAGAAAAGCAAAGCACAACATTGGAAACTAAATCACATATGTGTAACCTGTTCAATTAGGAATCCAGGAAAACTGAAAAGTGATATCTCGCATTGTACCTCAGAGAAACAAGTTTCCAATGAAAGAAAAGAAATATAAAGCACAACTTTGAAAACTACTTAACATGTGTGTCACCCGCTCAATTAGGAATACAGGAAAACTGAAAAGTGATATCTCCCACTGTAGTGCACAGAATGATGATTCCAAAAAAAGAACAGAAATGTAAATCACAAGTTTGTAATATAAGTAACATGTATGTAGCCCTTTCAATTAGAAATACAAGAAAACTGAAAAGTGATATCTCCCACTGTACCTCACAGAAACAAGTTTCCCACAAAAGAACAGAAAGGCAAAGCACAACTTTGTAAACTAAGTAACATGTGTGTCGCCTGCACAATTAGGAATACAGTAAAGCTGAATAGTTATATATCACACTGTACCTCACAGAAACAAGTTTCCAATGAAAGAACAGACATGTAAAGCACAACTTTGTATGCTCAGTAACATGTGTATAGCCCTCTCAATTAGGAATACAGGAAAACTGAAATGTGATATCTCCACAGTAGTGCACAGAAACAAGTTTCCAACAAAAGAATAGAAAGGCAAAGCAAAACTTTGTAAACTAAATCACATTTGTGTCGCCCGTTCTGTTAGGAATACAGAAAAACTGAAACGTGAGATCTTCCACTTGAGAGCACAGAAAGAAATTTCCAACGAAAGTACAGAAATGTAAAGAACAACTTTGTAAACTAAGTAACATGTGTGTCGCCTGCACTATTAGGAATAGAGGAAAACTGAAAAGTGATATCTCCCACTTTAGAGCAGAGAAAGAAGTTTCCAATAAAAAACAGAAACGCAAAGCACAACTTTGGAAACTAAATCACATGTGTGTCACCCGTTCAATTAGGAATACAGGAAAACTGAAAAGTGATATCACGCATTGTACCTCACACTAACAAGTTTCCAACGAAAGAACAGAAATGTAAAGCACAACTTTGTAAACTAGGCAACCTGTGTGTCCCCTGCACAATTAGGAATACAAGAAAACTGAAAAGTGATATCTTCCACTTTAGAGCACAGAAAGAAGTTTGCAATGAATGAACAGAAAAGAAAAGCACAACATTGGAAACTAAATTACATGTGTGTCCCCTGTTCAATTAGGAATCCAGGAAAACTGAAAAGTGATATCTCGCATTGTACCTCAGAGAAACAAGTTTCCAATGAAAGAAAAGAAATATAAAGCACAACTTTGCAAACTACTTAAAATGTGTGTCGCTCAATTAGGAATACAGGAAAACTGAAAAGTGATATCTCCCACTTTAGAGCATAGAAAGAATTTTCCAATGAAAGAACAGAAATGCAAAGCACAACTTTGGAAAATAAATCAAATGTGTGTCGCCCGTTCAATTAGGGATACAGGAAAACTGAAAAGTGATATCTTGCACTGTACCTCACAGAAGCAAGTTTCCAATGAAAGAACAGAAATGTAAAGCACAACTTTGTAAACTAAGTAACATGTGTGTCACCTGCACAATTAGGAATACAGGAAAACTGAAAAGTGATATCTTCCACTTTGGAGTACAGGAAGAAGTTTCCAATGTAAGAACAGAAAGGTAAAGCACAACTTTGGAAAGTAAATCACATGTGTGTTTCCTGTTCCATTAGGAATACAGGAAAACTGAAAAGTGATATATCGCACCATACAGCACAGGAATATGTTTCCAATGAAAGAACAGAAAAGCAAAGTACTACTTTTAAAAGGAATCACATGTGTGTCGCTCGCTCAATTAGGAATACATGAAAACTGAAAAGTGTTAACTCGCTCTTTAAGGCACAGAAACAAGTTTCCATCGAAAGAACAGAAACGCAAAGCACAAATTTATAAACTAATTCACATACGTGTCGCCTGTTCAATTATTATAACAGGAAAACTGAAAAGTGATATAACCCTAACCCTAACCCTAACCCTAACCCTAACCCCTAACCCCTAACCCCTAACTCCTAACCTTAAACCTGACAGCCCTGGCCCTGACCCTGACAGCCCTGGCCCTGGCCCTGACAGACCTGGCCCTGGCCCTGACAGCCCTGGCCCTGACCCCGGCAGCCCTGGCCCTGGCCCTGGCGGCCCTGGTCCTGGCCCTTACCCTGACCCTGGCCCTGACCCTGACCCTGACCCTGACCCTAACCATAACCCTTACCCTAACCCTAACCCCCTAACACTAACACCAACCCCAACCCTAACCCTAACCCTAACCCTAACCCTAACCCTAACCCTAACCCTAACCCTCTAACCCTAAACCTCACACTGACAGCCCTGACCCTGACCCTGACAGCACTGACCCTGACCCTGACATCCCTGGCCCTGGCCTTGACAGCCCTGGCCCTAGCCCTGACATCCCTGGCCATGGCATCCTGGCGCTGGCCCAGGCGGCCCTGGTCCTGGTTTTGACCCTGGCCTTGGCCCTGACCCTTGACCCTAACCCTTGACCCCCTAACCCTAAACCTAACCCCTAACCCTAACCATAGCCCTAGCCCCCTAGCCATAGCCAGCTAGCCCTAGCCTCCTAGCCCCCTAGCCCCCTAGCCCCCTAGCCCCGCTACCCTAGCCACCTAGTCCTAGCCCTAGTCCTAGCCCCCTAAAACTAGCCCCCTAGCCCCAGCCGTTGTGCCCCCAGCCCCAGCCCCAGCCCTAGCCCCAGCCCAGCCCCAGCCGTGAGCCCCCTAGCCCCTAGCCCCTAGCCCCAGCCCCCTGTCCCCAGCCCCAGTCCCCAGCCCCTGGCCCCAGCCCCTTGGTCCCCCTAGCCCCCTGGCCCTAGTCCTAAGCCCCAGGCCCTAGTCCCAGCCCCAGCCCCAGCCCCAGCCCCAGCCCTCCCCCTAGCCCCTAGCCCCAGCCATAGCCTCCTAGCCCCCCTAGCCCTAGCCCTATCCCCCTAGCAATAGGCCTAGCCCTAGGCCCAGCCCTAGCTCCCTAGCCCCCTAGCCCTAGCCCCAGTCCCCAGCCACCTAGCCCCAGCACCCCCAGACCTAGCCCCCAGCCCCAGCCTTAGCCTCCTAGCCCCCTACCCTAGCCCTAGCCCCCTAACCCCCTAGCTCCAGCCCTAGCCTCCAGCCCCAGCCCCAGCCCCAGCCCTAGCCCTAACCCTAGCCCTATCCCTAACCCTGACCCGGACCCTGACCCTGACCCTAACCCTAACCCTAACCCCCTAACGCTAACCTTAACACTAATCCCCTAACCCTAACAGTAACCCTAACCCCCTAACACTAACCCTAAACCTAACCCTAACCCCCTAACCCTAACACTAACCCTGACTTTAACCACTAACCCTAACCCTAACCCCTAACCCTAACCCTAACCCCCCCTAAACCTAACCCTGTCCCTGACCCTGACCCTGACACTGACGCTGACACTGACCCCTAACCCTAACCCTAACACCCCTAACCCTAACCCTAACCCCTAACCACTAACCCTAACCCTATCCCTAACCCTAACCCTAAAACCTAACCCTAACCCTAACCCTAACCATAACCCTAACCCAAACCCAAACCCCAACCCCAACCCCAACCCCAAACCTAACCCCAATCCTAACCCTAACCCTAACCCTAACCCTAAACCTAACCCTCTAAATATAACCAGAACCCTCTAAATATAACACTAACAGTAACCGTAACCCTCACCCTAACCCCTAACCCTAACCCCAACCCCAACCCTAACCCTAACCCTAACCCTAACCTTAACCCTAACCCTAACCCTCTAAACCTAACCCTCACACTGACAGCCCTGACCCTGACCCTGACAGCACTGACCCTGACCCTAACAACCCTGGCCCTGACCCTGAAAGCCCTGGCCCTGGCCCTGACAGCCCTGGCCTTGGCCCTGACAGCCCTGGCCCTGGCAGCCCTGGCCCTGAACCTTGACCCTAACCCTTGACCCCCTAACCCTAAACCTAACCCCTAACCCTAACCATAGCCCTAGCCCCCTAGCCCTAGCCTGCTAGCCCTTGCCTCCTAGCCGCCTAGCCCCCTAGCACCGCTAGCCCTGCTAGCCCTAGCCACCTAGTCCTAGCTCTCGTCCTAGCCCTCTAGCACTAGCCCCCTAACCCCAGCCCTAGCCCCCTAGCCTTAGCCCTAGCCCCCTAGTCCCCTAGCACCCTAGCCCTAGCTCCCTAGCCCTAGCCCTAGCCCCCTAGCCCTAGTCCTAGTCCTAGCCCCACCCATAGCCGCCTAGCCCTTAGCCCTAGCTCCCTAGCCCTAGCCCGCTAGCCCTTGCCTCCTAGCTCCCTAGCCCCTAGCACCGCTAGCACCGCTAGCCCTAGCCACCTAGTCCTAGCCCTAGTCCTAGCCCCCTGGTCCCCTAGCCCCCTAGCCCTAGCTCCCTAGCCCTAGCCCTAGCCACCTAGTCCTAGCCCTAGTCCTAGCCCCCTAGCCCCCTAGCCCCCTAGCCTCAGCCCTAGCCCTAGCCCCCTAGCCCTTAGCCCTAGCCCCCTAGCCCTAGCCCCCTAGCCCCCTAGCCCCAGCCATACCCTCCTAGCCCCCTAACCCTAGCCCTAGCCCCTAGCCCCCTAGCCCCAGCCCTAGCCCCAGCCCTAGACCTAGACCTAGCCCTAACCCTAACCCTGACCCTGACCCTGACCCTGACCCTAACCCTAACCCTAACACTGACAGACCTGGCCCTGACACTGACAGCCCTTGCCCTGGCCCTGACAGCCCTGGCCCTGGCCCTGACAGCCCTGGCCCTGGCCCTGACAGCCCTGGCCCTGATCCTGACAGCCCTGGCCCTGACTCTGGCAGCCCTGGCCCTGGCAGCCCTGGCCGTGGCCCTGATAGCCCTGACGGCCCTGGGCCTGGCAGCCTTTGCGGCCCTCTCCCTGGCCATGGCCCTGGCCCTGGCCCTGACAGCCCTGGCCCTGGCCCTGGACCTTGACCCTTGACACTAACCTTTGACCCCCTAAACCTAACCCCTAACCCCTAACCCTAACCCTAACCCTGAGAGCCCTGACCCTGACCCTGACAGCACTGACCCTGACCCTGACAGCCCTGGCCTTGACCCTGACAGCCCTTTCCCTGGCCCTGGCAGCCCTGGTCCTGGCCCTGGCAACCCTGGCCCTGGCCCTGGCGGCCCTGGTTCTAGCCCTGACCCTGACCCGGGCCCTGACCCTTGACCCTAACCCTTGACCCCCTAACCCTAACCCTAACCTGTAACCCTAACCCTAGCCCTAGCCCCCTAGGCCTAGCCTCCTAGCCCCCTAGCCCCCTAAATCCCCTATCCCTAGCCCCCTAATCCTAGCCCTAATCCTAGCCCCCAAGCACTAGCCCCTAGCCCCAACCCCAGCCCCCTAGGCCTAGCCCTAGCCCTAGCCCTAGCCCTAGCCCCTGCCCTAGCCCCCTAACCCTAGCCCTAGGCCCCTTGCCCTAGTCCTAGCCCAGGCGCCATCCCTAGCCCCCTAGCCCCTAGCCTCAGCCCTAGCCCTAGCCCCCTAGTCCTCTCCCCCTAGCCCCATCCCTAGCCACATAGCACTAGCCCCCAGTCCCCTAGCCCCCTAGCCCTAGCCACCTAGCCCTAGCCCTAGCCCCCTAGCCCTAGCCTTAGCCCTAGCCCCCGCCCTAGCCCCCAGCCCCCTAGCCTCAGCCCTAGCCCTAGCCCCCTAACCCTATTCCCCTAGCCCCAGCCCAAGCCCCTAGCCCTTGCCCTAGCACCCTAGTCCCCTAGCCCCCTAGACCTAGCCCCCTAGCACTAGACCTAGCCCCCTAGCCCTAGTCCTAGTCTAGCCCCAGCCCTAGCCCCCTAACCCTTAGCCCTAGCCCCCTAGCCCTAGCCCCCTTACCCCCTAGCACCAGCCATAGCCTCCTAGCCCCTAGCCCTAGCCCCCAGCCCCCCTATCCCTAGTCCTAGCCCTAGGCCCAGCCCTAGCCCCCTAGCCCACTAGCCTCAGCCCTAGCCCTAGCCCCCCTAGCCCCTAGCCCCCCAGGCCTAGCCCCAGCCCCCTAGCCCTAGCCCCAAGTCCCCAGCCCCTAGCCCTAGCCCCCCCCCAGCCCCAGCCCCCCCAGCCCCTAGCCCCTAGCCCCCTAGCCCTAGTCCTAGTCCTAGCCCCAGCCCTAGCCCCTGGCCCCTAGCCCCTAGCCCTAGCCCCCTAGCCCTAGCCACCTAGCCCCCTAGCCCCAGCCTTAACCTCCTAGCCCCCTACCCTAGCCCTTGCCCCCTAACCCCCTAGCTCCAGCCCTAGCCTCCAGCCCCAGCCCCAGCCCCAGCCCTAGGCCTAGCCCTATCCCTAACCCTAACCCTAACCCTAACCCACCCTAACCCTAACCCTGACCCTGACCCTGATCATGACCCCTAACCCTGACCCTGACCCTGACCCTGACCCTGACCCTGATCCTGTAAAAAAAAACCTCCAGTACGCATGCGTGGGTTGCGCAAATTGCATAAGCATGCTAAACACACTGGGCCAGAGTCATCAAGCCGGGTAAAGAGTGAGCAGCCAATCAGGGTATTGACACGTCAGTTAGGTGCGACCAGGGCTTATATAAAGAGCGCCACTTCTAGGCCCTGGCGCTCTCCTCCCTCTCCTCCTCCCCCTCTCCCTGCCCGGGGCTTTTCCAGCCCTGGCCGTGGCCCGCGGGATGCCGCGGTGTCCATCGGCCAATGCGAGCACCACCCTCACCCGCGAGGTGGCCAGGCACGCTCTCCTCTCCGCCTTTCATCCATTGACTGTAATAAAGGCTTGTGAGGAAGGACCCTTGTGCCCGCGTGTGTTTCCGCCAGCGAGACGAATCACGCGGCTTCCAACACCCTGACAGACCTGGCCCTGACCCTGACAGCCCTGGCGCTGGCCCAGGCAGACCTGGCCCTGGCCCTGGCCCTTGACCCTTGACCCTAACCTTTGACCCCTTAACCATAACCCCTAACCCTAACCCCTAACCCTAACCTTGACAGCCCTGACCCTGACCCTGACAGCACTGACCCTGACCCAGACAGCCCTGTCCCTGACCCTGACAGCCCTGGCCCTGGCCCTGGCGGCCCTGGTCCTTGCCCTACCATGACCCTGGCCCTGACCCTTGATCCTAACCCTTGACGCCATATCCCTAACCCTAACCCCTAACCCTAACCCCTAACCCCTAACCCTAACCCTAACCTTGACAGCCCTGACCCTGACCATGACAGCACTGACCCTGACCCTGACAGCCCTGTCCCTGACCCTGAAAGCCCTGGCCTTGGCCCTGGCAGCCATAGTCCTGGCCCTGGCAGCCCTGGCCCTGGCCCTGGCGGCCCTGGTCCTTGCCCTACCATGACCCTGGCCCTGACCCTTGATCCTAACCCTTGACGCCATATCCCTAACACTAACCCCTAACCCTAACCCTAGCCCTAGCCCCCTAGCCCTAGCCTGCAAGCCCAACCCCCTTGACCTAGCCCCCTAGCCCTAGCCCTAGCCCCCTAGCCCTAGCCTCCTAGCCCCCTAGCCCCCTAGCCCCCCTAGCCCTAGCCCCCTAGCCCTTGCCCTAGCCCTAACCCCAGCCCTAGCCCCCTAGCCCACTAGCCTCATCCCTAGCCCTAGCCGCCTAGCCTTATCCCCCTAGCCCCAGCCCTAGCCCCCTAGCCATAGCCATAGCCCCCTAGTCCACTAGCCCTCTAGCCCTAGCCCCCTAGCCCTAGCCCTAGCCCCCAGCCCTAGTCCTAGTCCTAGCCCCAGCCCTAGCCCCAGCCCCAGCCCCCCAGCCCTAGTCCTCACCCCAGCCCCAGCCCTTGCCTCTAGCCCCAGCCCTAGCCCTAGCCCCTAGCCCCAGCCCAGCCCCTAGCCTCCAGCCCCAGCCCAAGACCCAGCCCTAGCCCTAGCCCTAGCCCTAACCCTAACGCTGACTCTGACCCTGACCCTGACCCTAACCCTAACACTAAACCCCTAACCCTAACCCTAACCCTAACCCTGACTTTAACCCCTAACCCTAACCCTAAACCTAACCCCTAACCCCTAACCATAACCCTGACCCTGACACTGACCCTGACCCTGACCCTGACCACTAACCCTAACCCTAACCCTAACCCTAAACCCTAAACCCTAAACCCTAAACCCTAACACTAACCTTAACCCTAACCCTAACCCTCAGAACCCTAACCCTAACCCCTAACATTAACCCTAACCCTAACCCTAACCCCAACCCCAACCCCAACACCAACCCCAACCCCAACCCTAACCCTAAACCTCTAACCCTAACCCTCACACTGACAGCCCTGACCCTGACTCTGACAGCACTGAAACTGACCCTGACACGCCTGGCCCTGACCCTGACAGCCCTTTCCCTGGCCCTAACAGCCCTGGCCCTGGCCCTGTCAGCCGTGGCCCTGGCCTTGGCGGCCCTGGTCCTGGCCTTGACCACGGCCCTGGCCCTGACCCTTGACCCTAACCCTTGACCCCCCAACCCTAACCCTATCCCCTTACCCTAACCCTAGGACTAGACCCTAGCCCTAGCCTGCTAGCCTTAGCCTCCTTCCCCTAGCCTCCTAGCCCTAGGCATAGCCCCCTAGCCCTAGCCTCCTAGCCCCCTAGCCTTCTGGCCCCCCTAGCCCTAGCCCCATAGTCCTAGCCCTAGTCATCGCCCCCTAGCACTAGGCCCCTAGCCCCAGCCCTAGCCCCTAGCCCAAGCCCTAGCCCCCTACCCCTACCCCTAGCCCTAGCCCCAGCCCTATCCCCCTAGCCCCCAGCCTCAGCCCTAGCCCTAGATCTGTAGCCCCATCCCCCTAGCCCCAGCCCTAGACCCCTAGCCCTAAACCTAGCCCTAGACCCCTAGTCACCTATCCCATTAGCCCTAGCCCCCTAGCCCTAGCCCTAGCCCCCTAGCCATAGTCCTAGTCCTAGCCCCATCCTTAGCCCCCTAGCCCCTAGCCCTAGCCCTAACCCTAACCCTGACCCTGACTCTGACCCTGACCCTGACCCTAACCCTAAACCTAACCCCCTAACCCTAACCCTAACCCTAACCCCTAACCATCTAACCCTAACCCTAACCCTGACTTTAACTCCTAACCCTAACCATAACCCCTAACCCTAACCCTAACCCCCCCAACCCTAACCCTGACCCTGACCCCGATCCTGACCCTGACCCTGACCCTGACCCTGACCCTGACCCTAACACTAATCTTAACACTAACCCCCTAACCCTAACCCTAACCCTAACCCTAACCCTAACCATAACCCTAACCCTAACCCTACCCCTAACACTAACCCTAACCCTAACCCTAACCCTAACCCTAAACCTAACCACAAACCCAACCCAAACCAAACCCCAACCCCAACCCCTAACCAAACCCTAACCCAACACTAACCCTAACCCTAACTCTAACCCTAATAGTAACCTAAATTTAACCCTAACCTCTAACCCTAACCCTAACCCTCTAACCCTAACCCTAACCCTAACAGTAACCCTAACCCCTCAACCCAAACCCTAACACTAACCCTAAACCTAACCCATAACCCCTAACCCTAACTACAACCCTAACCCTAGTCCTAACCCTAACCCTAACCCTCTATCCCTAACCCTAACCTTCTAACCCTAACCCTAACCCTAACAATAACACTAACCCCTATCCCCTAAACCTAACCCTAACTTGTACCAAACAAGAACAAATTTCCAACAAAAAAACATAAACACAAAGAAGTACTTTGTAACCTAAATCACATGTGTTGCTTGCTCAATTAGGAATACAGGAAAACTGAAAAGTGATATAACCTTAACACTAACCCTAACCCTAACCCTAACCCTCTAACCCTAACCCTCACCCTCTAACACTAACCCTAAACCCAACCCCAACCCCAACTCCAACCCCAACCCCAACACTAACCCTAACCCTCTAACCCTAACCCTAACCATCTAACCCTAACCCTAACCCTCTAACCCTAACTCTAACCCTAACACTAACCCTAACCCTAACATTAATTCAAATTTAGAATTGGCTCAGGAGTTTCATAAAAGTTTTCATGTTACAGCTGAGACATTGCGTCATCGATTTGACAAAACTGTAAAAGAAGTTAGAGATATTGTTACCCAATGTCAAAATTGTTGTCAGTTCTTACCTATGCCTCATGTTGGGATTAATCCCAGAGGAATCCGTCCACTACAAGTGTGGCAGATGGATGTTACTCACATTTCATTTTTTGGTAAACTTCAATATTTGCATGTTTCTGTTGATACTTGCTCTGGAGTTGTGTTTGCTTCTCCCCTGACTGGAGAAAAGGCAGCCCATGTTATTCAACATTGCCTAGAGGCATGGAGTGCCTGGGGAAAGCCCAAAATTCTAAAAACTGACAATGGGCCGGCCTATACTTCTCAAAAATTTGGACAGTTTTGTCATCCAATAAAAGTGACCCATCTAACGGGTCTCCCATATAACCCTCAAAGTCAGGGTATTATTAAACATGCTCACCGCACCCTAAAATCCTACTTAATAAAACAAAAGGGAGAGTCCAGGAGGCTCTGCCCTCAGTGCCTCGAGTGACCGTTTCGTTGGCACTCTTCACACTCAATTTTTTGAATTTGGACAGTCAAGGCCATTCGGCAGCTGATCGCCACTGCTTAGGGCCTAATAGGCCCAAGGAAATGATCAAATGGAAGGATGTCTTAACTGGTCAATGGAAAGGCCCGGATCCTATCTTAATAAGATCCAGGGGAGCTGTCTGTGTTTTCCCACAGGAAAAAAACAATCCATTCTGGGTAGCAGAGCGCCTCACACGAAAGCTGGTTGCAGCTGAAGATGATCTTTCCACAGATACACCTGCTACCACTTGAAGAGTCAAGGGCGGCGAGGAAGGCCACTAATTCTACTCGAGTGGATTCATCGACCACAGATGGCTTATTACCCTGGGTTTCTTCTGCCTTTTCTTACTTTAAGATTGGGTGGGGGTTGGAATGTTTGGTGCAGCACAATGTTGTGGCTTAGTGTTTTTACTCTGGTTGTTCTGCAAACTCAATACCCAATATAAACGTGACTAGGTCGTGATCGCGCAAACACTTGTGGCCTTGAAACAAGTGGTCAAGGCCATGAACAGGGCCTCCAGGGCCAAGGCCAGGTCTGCCAGGGCCAGGGCTGCCAGGGCCAGTGCCAGGGCTGTCAGGGCCAGGGCCAGGGCTGTCAAGGTCAGGGCCAGGGCTGTCAGGGTCAGTTTCAGTGCTGTCAGATTCAGTGTCAGGGCTGTCAGGGTTAGGGTTAGGGGTTAGGGGTTAGGTTAGGGTTAGGGCTACGGTTAGGGTTAGAGGGTTAGGGTTAGGGTTAGGGTTAGTGGTAGGGTTAGGGGTTAGGGGTTAGGGTTAGGATAAGGGTTAGGGTTAGGTTAGGGTTAGGGGTTAGGGTTAGTGTTAGGCCAGGTTAGGGTTGGGAATAGGGTGGGTTTGGAGTTGGGGTTTGGGTTGGTGTTAGATTTAGGGTTAGGGTTAGGGTTAGGGATAGGGTTAGGTTAGGGTTTAGGGTTAGTGTTAGGCCAGTGTCAGGGTCAGGGTCAGGGTCAGGGTTAAGGTTAGGCTAGGGCTACAGCTAGGCCTGGGGCAGGGGCTGGGGCTGGAGGCTAGGGCTGGAGCTAGGGGGCAAGGGGGCTAGGGCTGGGGCTAGTGGGCTAGTGTTGGGGCCTAGGACCTGGGCTGGGACTAGGGGCAAGGGCTAGGGGTGCTAGGGGCTAGGGCAAGGGGGTTGGGCAAGCGGGCTAGGCCAGGGGCCAGGGCCAGGGTTAGGTTAGGGTTAGTGTTTGGGTTAGGGGTCAAGTGTTAGGGTCAAGGGTCAGGCCAGGGTCAGGGTCAGGGCCTGTTCTGTCAGGCCAGGACCAGGGCTGTCAGGCCAGGGCCAGGGCTGTCATGGTCAGGCCAGATCTGTCAGGGTGTTGGAAGCCGAGTGATTCCTCTCGCCAGCAGAAACGCACGCGAGCACAAGGGTCCTTCCACAACAAGCCTTTATTACAGTCAATCGATGAAAGGAGGAGATGAGAGCTGGCCCAGCCACCTCGCTGGCGCGGGCAGTGCTCGCATTGGCCGAGGGAAACCACAGCGTCCCACGGGCCACCGCCAGAGTGGGCAAGCCCAGGGCGGGGAGAGGGGGAGGAGGAGAGGGAGGACTGTGCCAGGGCCCAGAAGTGGCGCTGTTTATATAAGCCCTGGTCGCACCTAAGTGACATGTCAATACCCTGATTGGCTGCTCACTCTTTTCCCCGCCTGATGACTCGGGCACAGCGTGCTTAGTGTGCTTGCTCAATTTGCGCAAACCGCGCATGCATAGTGGAGGTTTTTTTTTTACAGTTTTGAGGGCAAAATGTCAGCGCCACCTAGTGGCGTCTGAGTCTCAGCTCTCCACATCCCCCTTTTGTTTTAATAAATGAAAACTGCCTTAAAGCCTATAAGCGTGGCACAAGAGAGCCCTAAGCTCGATCAAGCGAGCTCCTTCTTTGGGGAGTAAGCGATCAAGAGCTTAAGATTACTTCCTTACCCCACCAGATGCAATGGAGACAAGTCCTCTGTGTTCAGGGGCTAAGGGAGAAGATTTAAAAAGGAGGTGACACCCATTCCCGTGCAATGGAATAAAATTCCAGGGAGTGCAAGGGCTGTCATCCTCCTATCTAGGTACCATAGCCGCTTAGGCAAAGGCAACATTGACTTGGATCACTCATTGACTCAGGGCAATGGGTAAAACCTCTGAGGTGCATCGACTGAGTGTCACAGTCTGTTTTAATTTTTTAACATGGATAACCAAATTTTTGGAGATGATCCTTGTTTCAAGGCCACAAGTGTTTGCGCGATCGCGACCTAGTCATGTTTAGGTTGGGTATTGAGTTTGCAGAACAACCAGAGTGAAAACACTAAGCCACAACATAGTGCTGCACCAAACATTCCAACCCCCACCCAATCTTAAAGTAAGAAAAGGCAGAAGAAACCCAGGGTAATAAGCCATCTGTGGTCGATGAATCCACTCGAGTAGAATTAGTGGTCATCCTCGCCGCCCTTGACTCTTCAAGTGGTAGCAGGTGTATCTGTTGAAAGATCATCTTCAGCTGTCACCAGCTTTCCCGTGAGGCACTCCGGTACCCAGAATGGATTGTTTTTTTCCTGTGGGAAAACACAGACAGCTCCCCTGGATCTTATTAAGATAGGATCCGGGCCTTTCCATTGACCAGTTAAGACATCCTTCCATTTGATCATTTCCTTGGGCCTATTAGGCCCTAAGCAGTGGCGATCAGCCGCCGAATGGCCTTGACTGTCCAAATTCAAAAAATTGAGTGTGAAGAGTGCCAAGGAAACGGTCACTCGTGGCACTGAGGGCAGAGCCTCCTGGACTCTCCCTTTTGTTTTATTAAGTAGGATTTTAGGGTGCGGTGAGCATGTTTAATAATACCCTGACTTTGAGGGTTATATGGGAGACCCGTTAGATGGGTCACTTTTATTGGATGACAAAACTGTCCAAATTTTTGAGAAGTATAGGCCGGCCCATTGTCAGTTTTTAGAATTTTGGGCTTTCCCCAGGCACTCCATGCCTCTAGGCAATGTTGAATAACACGGGCTGCCTTTTCTCCGGTCAGGGGAGAAGCAAACACAACTCCAGAGCAAGTATCACCAGAAACATGCAAATATTGAAGTTTACCAAAAAATGAAATGTGAGTAACATCCATCTGCCACACTTGTAGTGGATGGATTCCTCTGGGAATAATCCCAACATGAGGCATAGGTAAGAACTGACAACAATTTTGACATTGGCTAACAGTATCTCTAGCTTCTTTTCTAGTTATGTCAAATCGATGACACAATGTCTCAGCTGTAACATGAAAACTTTTATGAAACTCCTTAGCCAATTCTAAATTTGAATTAATGTTAGGGTTAGGGTTAGTGTTAGGGATAGGGATTGGGGTTAGGGCTAGGTTAGGGTTAGGGTTAGGGTTAGAGGGTTAGGGTTAGTGTTGGGGTTAGGGGTTAGGGGTTAAGGTTAGGGTTAGGGGTTAGGGTTAGGTTAGTTAGTGTTAGTGTTAGTGTTTAGGGCCTTAGGGTTTAGAGTTTAGGGTTTTGGGTTAGGGTTAGGGTTAGTGGTCAGGGTCAGGTTCAGCGTTAGGGTTCGGGGTTAGGGTTAGGGTTAGGTTAGGATTAGGGTTAGGGTTAGGCAGAAAGTTAGGGTTAGGGTTAGAGGGTGAGGTTAGGGTTAGGGTTAGGGTTAGGGGGGTTAGGGTTAGGGGGCTTGGGGTTAGGGTTATTTTAATTGTTAGGGTTAGGGTTAAGGTTAGAGGGTTAGGGTAGGGTTAGGGGTCACGTTGGTTTAGGGTTGGGGTTGGGGTTGGGGTTGAGGTTAGGGTTAGGGTTAGGGGTTAGGGGTTAGGGTTAGGATTAGGGTTAGGGTTAGGGTTAGAGGGTTAGGGTTAGGATTAGAGGCTGAAGGTTAGGCCAGGGTTAGGGTTAGGGTTAGGGGTTAGGGTTGGGGTTTGGGGTTAGGGTTATTGTTAGTGTTAGGGTTAGGGTTAGGTTAGAGAGTTAGGGTTAGAGTTAGGGTTTAGGTTTAGGGTTGGGGTTAGGGTTAGGCTTAAAGGTGGGGTTGGGGTTAAAGATTAGGGTTAGGGGTAGGGTTAGGGGTTAAGGGTTAGGGTTAGGGGTTAGGAGTTCTGTTAGATTTAGGGATAGGGTTAGGGTTAGGGGTTAGCGTTAGTGTTAGGGTTAGAGGTTTAGTGTTAGTGTTAGAGGATAGGGTTAGGGTTAGGCCAGGGTTAAGGGGTTAGGGTTATGGGTTTGGGGTTTATGGTTAGGGTTAGAGGTTGGGGTTAGGGTTAGAGGGTTAGGGTTAGGTTAGGGTTAGGGATAGGGTTAGGGTTAGGGTTGGGGTTAGGGTTGGGTTTAGGGTTGGGGTTGGGGTTGGGGTTGGGGTTAAGGTTAGGATTTAGGTTTAGGGTTCTGATTAGGGGTTTAGGGGGTTAGGGTTAGGGTCAGGGTTAGGGTTAGGGGTTAGGGTTGGGGGTTAGGGTTGGGGTTGGGGTTGGGGTTGGGTTTGGGGTTAGGGTTAGTGTTAGGGTTAGGGGTTAGGAGTTAGGGTTAGGGGTTAGGAGTTAGGGTTAGATTTAGGAATAGTGTTAGGGTTAGGGGTTGGGGGTTAGGGTTAGGGTTAGGGGGATTCTGATTAGGGTTAGGGTTAGGGTTAGGATTCAGGTTCAGGGTCAGGGTCAGGGTTAGCGTTAGGGGCGGTTAGGGTTAGTGTTTGGGGTTAGTGTTAGGGTTAGGGGTTAAAGTCAGTGTTAGGGTTAGGGTTAGGTGTTTGAGTTAGGTTTAGGGTTAGGGTTAGGGGTTAGGGTTAGGCCAGTGTTAGAGCATGGTGAGGGGGTTAGGGTTAGGGTTAGGGTATTAGGGTTAGGGTTGGCTTAGGGTTAGGTTCAGGTCAGGTCAGGGTCAGGGTTAGGTTAGGGCTAGGCTAGGCTAGGCCTGGGGCTGGGGCTGGGGCTGGACCCTAGGGCTGGAGCTAGGGGCTAGGGGTAGGGCCTAGGCTAAGGGGCTAGGAATCTAGGGCTTGGGCTGGGGGGGCTAGGGGCTAGGGCTAGAAGGCTAGGGCTCGGGGCTAGGGGGCTAGGGCTGGGGCTATGACTAGGAGTAGGGCTGGGGGTAAGGGCTAGGGCTAGTGGGTTAGGGTTTGTTGCCTAGGGGACTAGGGGGCTAGGGGCTAGGGCTGGGGGCTAGGGCCGGGTCTAGGGGGATAGGGCTAGGGGGCGAGGGCTAGGGCTGAGGCTAGCAGGTTAGAGGGCTAGGGCTGGGGCTAGGTCTATGGCTAGGGCTAGTGGGCTAGGGCTAGGGCTAGGGGGCTAGGTCTGGGGCTATGTTGCTAGTGCTAGGGGGCTAGGACTAGGGCTAGGACTAGGGGGCAAGGGCTAGGGGGGCTATGGGGCTAGGGGGCTAAGAGCCTAGGGCTAGGGGGGCTAGGGCTAGTGCTAGGGGGCTAGGGCAATGGGATTGGGCTAGCGGGCTAGGTCTTGGGGACTAGGGCTAGGGTTAGGGTTAGGGGTTAGGGTTAGGGTTAGGGGGTCAAGGGTTAGGGTCAAGGGTCAGGGCCATGGTCAGGGTCAGGGCCAGGACCAGGGCCGCCAGGGCCAGGACCAGGGCCGCCAGGGCCAGGGCCAGGGCTGCCATTACCAGGACCAGGGCTGCCAGGGTAAGGGCCAGGTCTGTCAGGGCCAGGGCCAGGGCTCTCAAGGTCAGGGACAGGGCTGTCAGGGTCAGGGTCAGGGTTGTCAGGGTTAGGGTTAGGGTTAGGGGATAGGGGTTAGAGTTTTGGGTTATGGTTGGGGTGTCAAACGTTAGGGTCAAGGGTCAAGGGCCAGGGCCATGGCCAGGGCTGCCAGGGCCAGGGCCAGGGAGAAGGCCACAAGGGCTGCCAGGGCCAGGGCCATCAGGGCTATCTGGGCCACAGCCAGGGCTGCCATGGCCAGGGCTGTCAGGGCCAGGGCCAGTGCTGTCAGGGCCAGGGCCAGGGCTGTCAGGGCCTGGGCCAGTGCTGTCAGCGCTAGGGCCAGGCCTGTCAGGGTCAGGGCCAGGTCTGTCAGGGTGTTGGAACCCGCGTGATTCATCTTGCTAGCAGAAACGCACGCGGGCACAAGGGTCCTTCTCAACAAGCCTTTATTACAGTCAATTGATGAAAGGAGGAGAGGAGAGTGGGCCCGGCCACCTCATGGGCGCGGGTGGCGCTCACATTGGCCGAAGGACACCACGGCGTCCCGTGGGCCGCGGCAAGGGCGGGCAAGCCCCGGGCGGGGAGAGAGGGAGGAGGAGAGGGAGGAGAATGCCAGGGCCCAGAAGTGGCGCTGTTTATATAAGCCCTGGTCCCACCTAAGTGACGTGTCAATACCCTGATTGGCTGCTAACTCTTTACCCCGCCTGATGACTCAGGCCCAGCGTGCTTAGCGTGCTTAAACAATTTGCAACATTTCCGTGCATGTGTACTGGAGGGTTTTTTTTTACAGTTTTGAGGGCAAAATGTCAGCGCCACCTAGTGGCGTCTGAGTCTCAGCTCTCCACATCCCCCTTTTGCTTTAATAAATGAAAACTGCCTTAAAGCCTATAAGCGTGGCACAAGAGAGCCCTAAGCTCGATCAAGGGAGCTCCTTCTTTGGGGAGTAAGCGATCAAGAGCTTTAGATCAAGAGCTTTAGTAAGCTTTAGAAAAGCTTACTAAAGCTTTTCCTACTTTAGTAAGAGCCACCAGGTGCAATGGAGACAAGTCCTCTGGGTGCAGGGGCTAAGGGAGAAGATTAAAAAAGGAGGTGACACCCATTCCCGTGCAATGGAATAAAATTCCAGGGAGTACAAGGGCTGTCATCCTCCTATCTAGGTACCATAGCCACTTAGGCAAAGGCAACACTGACTTGGATCACTCATCAACTCAGGGCAATTGGTAAAACCCCTGAGGTGCATCGACTGAGTGTCACAGTCTGTTTTAATATTTTAAGATGGATAACCAAATTTTTGGAGATGATCCTTGTTTCAAGGCCACAAGTGTTTGCGCGATCGCGACCTAGTCATGTTTAGGTTGGGTATTGAATTTGGAGAACAACCAGAGTAAAAACACTAAGCCCCAACATAGTGCTGCACCAAACATTCCAACCCCCACCTAATCTTAAAGTAAGAAAAGGCAGAAGAAACCCAGGGTAATAAGCCATCTGTGGTCGATGAATCCACTCGAGTAGAATTAGTGGCCTTCCTCGCCGCCCTTGACTCTTCAAGTGGTAGCAGGTGTATCTGTGGAAAGATCATCTTCAGCTGCAACCAGCTTTCGCGTGAGGCACTCTGCTACCCAGAATGGATTGTTTTTTTCCTGTGGGAAAACACAGACAGCTCCCCTGGATCTTATTAAGATAGGATCCGGGCCTTTCCATTGACCAGTTAAGACATCCTTCCATTTGATCATTTCCTTGGGCCTATTAGGCCCTAAGCAGTGGCGATCAGCCACCGAATGGCCTTGACTGTCCAAATTCAAAAAATTGAGTGTGAAGAGTGCCAAGGAAACGGTCACTCGTTGCACTGAGGGCAGAGCCTCCTGGACTCTCCCTTTTGTTTTATTAAGTAGCATTTTAGGGTGCGGTGAGCATGTTTAATAATACCCTGACTTTGAGGGTTATATGGGAGACCCGTTAGATGGGTCACTTTTATTTGATTACAAAACTGTCCAAATTTTTGGCACCTGCGAGGTGGCCGGCCCAGCTCTCCTCTCCTCCTATCATCGATTGACTGTAATAAAGGCTTGTTGCGGAAGGACCCTAGTGCCCGCGTGTGTTTCTGCCAGCGAGACGAATCACACGGCTTCCAACACCCTGACAGACCTGGCCCTGACTCTGACAGCCCTGGCCCTGGCCCTGACAGCCCTCTCCCTGACTCTGACAGCCCTGGCCCCAGCAGCCCTTGCGGCCCTCTCCCTGGCCGTCGCCCTGGCCCTGGCAGCCCTGGCCCTGGACCTTGCCATTGACCCTTGACCCTAACCTTTGACCCCCTAACCCTAACCCCTAACCTAACCACTAACCCCTAACCCTAACCTTAACCCTGACAGCCCTGACCCTGACACTGACAGCAATCACCCTGACCCTGACAGGCCTGGCCCAGGCCCTGGCAGCCCTGGCTCTCGCCCTGGCGGCCCTGGTCCTGGCCCTGACCCTGACCCCAACCCTGGCCCTGACCCTTGACCCTAATCCTTTTCCCCCTAACCCTAACACTAACCCCTAACCCTAACCCTCGCCCTAGACCCCTAGCCCTAGCCCGCTAGCCCAACCCCTTGCCCTAGACCCCTAGCCCCAGCCCTAGCCCCCTAGCCCTAGCATTAGCCCCCTAGCACTAGCCCTAGCCCTAGCCCCAGCCCTAACCCTAGTCCCCTAGTCCTATCCCCCTAGCCCCAGCCCTAGCCACCTAGCCGTACGCCTAGCTCCCTAGTCCCTTAGCCCCCTAGCCCTAGCCCCCTAGCCCAAGCCCTAGCCCCCAGCCATGGTCCTAGTACTGCCCCAGCCCCAGCCCCCAGCCCCTAGCACTAGCCTTCTAGCCCTAGCCCCCTAGACCCCTAGCCCCAGCCCTAGCCTCCTAGTCAGCTAGCCCTAGCCCTAGCCCCCTAGCCCACTAGCTCCAGCCCTAGCCTCCATCCCCAACCCCAGCCCCAGCCCTAGACCTAGCCCTAACCCTAACCCTGACCCTGACCCTGACCCTGACCCTAACCCTAACCCTATCCCTAACCCTAAACCTAACCCTAACCCCATAACCCTAACCCTAACCCTGACTTTAACCCCTAACCCTAACCCCTAAACCTAACCCTACACCCCCAACCCTAACCTGACCTGACCCTGACCCTGACCTGACTCTGACACTGACCCTGACACCTAACACTAACCTAACCCTAACCAGAATTCCCTAACCTAACCCTAACCTAACCCTAAACCTAACCAAATACCTAACCCTAACCCTACCCCTAACCCTAACCCCTAACCCCTAACCCTAACCCTAACCCCCAACCCCAACCCCAACCCCAACCCTATTTCCAACGCTTATCCTAACCCTAACCCCTAACCCTAACCTAGCCCTAACCCTAACCCTAACCTTAACCCCAACCCCAACCCCAACCCCAACCCCAACCCCAACCCTAACCCTAACCTCTAACCCTAACCCTAACCCTCTAACCCTAACCCTAACACTAACCTTAACAATATCCCTAACCCCTAACCCCTAACCCTAACTCTGACAGCCCTGACCCTGACTCTGATAGCACTGAAACTGATCCGGACAGCCCTGGCGCTGACACTGACATCCCTGGCCCTGTCCCTGACAACCATGGCCCTGGCCCTGGCAGCCCTGGACCTGGCCCTGGCGGCACTGGTCCTGGCTTTGACACCGGCCCTGGCCCTGACCCTTGACCCTAACCCTTGACCCCCTAACCCTAACCCTAAACCCTTAGCCTAACCCTAGCCCCCTAGCCTTATCCCGCTAGCCTTAGCCCCCTTTCCCTAGCCCCCTAGCCCTAGCCCAAGCCCCCTAGCCCTAGCCTCCTAGCCCCGTAGCCTTCTAGCCCCCCTAGCCCTAGCCCTAGCCCCAGCCCTAGCCCCCTAGCCCACTAGCATCAGCCCTAGCCCTAGCCCTGTAGCCCCATCCCCCTAGCCCCAGCACTAGCCCCGTAGCCCTAGCCCTAGCCCTAGCCCCTCGTCCCTATCCCCTAGCCCCTGCCCCCAGCCCTAGCCTGGCCCCTAGCCCTAGCCCCTAGTCCTAGCCCCATCCCTAGCCCCCTAGCCCCTAGCGCTAGCACTCTAGCCCTAGCCCCATAGCCCCCTAGCCTCAGCCCTAGCCTCCTAGCCCCCTAGCCCTAGCCCCTAGCCCCTAGCCCCTAGCTCCAGCCCCCAGCCTCCAGTCCTAGCCACAGCCCCAGCCTAACCCTAGCCCTAGCCCTAACCTAACCCTGACCCTGACCTGACCTGACCCTGACACTGGCCTAACCTAACCACCTAACCTGACCTAACCCTAACCCCTAACCCAACCATAACACTCTAACCCTAACCTAACCTAACCTAACACTAACACTAACCTAACCTAACCCTCTAACCCTAACCCTAACCTAACCTAAGCGTGACCCTATCCTAACCCAAACCCTAACCTAACCTAACCTAACCTAACCCTAACCTAACCCTAACCCTAACCTAACGCTAACTTATTCCTACCAGGAAAAATTTTCCAATGAAGGAACATAAACGCAAAGCACTACTTTGTAAACTAAATCACATGTGTGTCACTTGCTCAGTTAGGAATACAGGAAAACTGAAAGTGATATATCACACTGTACAGCACAGGAACAAATTTCCAACAGAACAACAGAAACATAAAGCAATACTTTGTAAACTAGATCACATTTTTGTGGCTCTCGCTCAATTAGGACTACAAAAAACTGAAAAGTGATATATCGAACTTTACAGCAAAGAAACAATTTTTCATCGAAAGAACAGAAATGCAAAGCACAACTTTGTAAACTAATTCACATATGTGTCGCTTGTTCAATTATTTTAACAGGAAAACTGAAAAGTGATATAACCCTAACCTAACCCTAACCCTAACCCTAACCCGTCACTAACCTAACCCTAATCCTAACCCTAACCTGTAACCCTAACCTATCCCTAACCCTACCTAACCTAACCTAACCTTAACCCTTACCCTAACCCTAACTTGTTCCTAACAGTTACAGGAACAAGTTTCCAACTAAAGAATATAAGCATAAGCACTAGTTTTTAAACTAAATCACATGTGTGTCACTCGCTCAATTAGGAGTACAGGAAAGCTGAAAAGTGATATATCAACTTTACAGCAAAGAAACAAGTTTTCATCGAAAGAACAGAAACGGAAAGCACAACTTTGAAACTAATTCACATATGTGTCGCCTGTTCAATTATTATAACAGGAAAACTAAAAAGTGATATAACCTAACCCTAACCTAATCCTAACCCTAACCTAACCCTAACTTGTTTTTAACAGGAACAAAGTTACCAACGAATGAACATAAACACAAAGCACTACTTTGTAAACTAAATCACTTGTGTGTCACTTGTTCAATTAGCAATACAGGAAAGCTGAAATGTGATATATCGCACTGTACAGCACAGGAACAAGTTTTGAACGAAAGAAGAGTAAAGCAAAGGACTACTTTTAAACGGAATCACATGAGTGTTGCTCGCTCACTTAGGAATACAGGAAAACTGAAAAGTGTTATCTTGCACTGTACGGCATGGAAACAAGTTTCCATCGAAGAACAGTAACACAAAGCACAACTTTGTAACCTAAT